>JAWMAG010000006.1:1897500-1957500 GCA_037013455.1 Ceratitis rosa
TTTGAAAACGAAGAAGGAAGTAAAATTAAAAAAAAAACCAAACTGAACAACAAATTTCGAAATAAAAATTAATAATAAATAAATGATAAGCCACATTTAAATGATTGCTACATGCACAACAATCCAACTCGATGTAAGTAAAATAGCGGCTGTAGGCTAAATTTGTTTCCAAGCTTTCATATTAGCCACAACGCAGTCATGAAAACAAATAGTCGGAAATGGCTGAACGGCAGCTGTGTTGCCCGGAAATTTGGCATTTAATTTATTATTAGCGAAGATTTTTGCTATCGTAATCACCCCTGGCGTTGGCTTAAAATAACAAATCAGGTTTAGAAGTCACGGCGTAACAACAGCTTGAATAGTGCTTTCTTTTCTGATTTTCTCATTTATATTGATTGTAGAAGTGTGTATGTACGTGTATGTATCTCTCCCATTTGGTCAATTGCATCGTTATCATCCACGTCAAGCTATTGTCGCATCGTTTGATTCTTCGTCATTTTATTTCCTCTATGACTGTCTATTGGGAGCATGTCGACGCTATAATGGTACGTCGGTTTCACTCTGTGTGTTTTTCCTTTGAATTTTTTATTGCCTAATGGCCGTCGTCATTGAGCCGACAAACAAGTTAACGGTAATTTTTTATGCTCTGCCAGGAAGCATCATTAACTTATTATGACAGCTTTCATGCGATTCAAAGGGCAACATGAAGAAGTGGATGTGGGAAATTAAATAAACACATATGAAATGGAAAGTCTGAAAAATATTCTGTTAAAATAAAATAAATAAATATTTCAGACCCTTTCCGAATTATCAAAATTTTCTTTCCGACATTTCGGCCTGCGAAACTGTTTCTTCTTAATTTTTCAGAGACATTCATACTCGCA
The DNA here is from genome assembly GCA_037013455.1 of Ceratitis rosa. Classification (NCBI taxonomy): domain Eukaryota; kingdom Metazoa; phylum Arthropoda; class Insecta; order Diptera; family Tephritidae; genus Ceratitis; species Ceratitis rosa. Next base: position 1,898,385 of record JAWMAG010000006.1, read on the forward strand.
CGGTACCGAATTATTTAACGCTATACCTCCACTTCATTTGATAACAAAATGCTTTCAGTAAAAATGAAAATCTATAAATTTAATTTATACCAGCACACATATGCACATATGAATATGTACTTACGATATGTATATAAAATGATAAATGTGCGAAAAAGCCCAAACATATGGGCATTGTTGGCTTCCTTGAAATTGTTGATCTGTTCCTTTTGCGGTCTGCTTGTGTCGAGACTTGCATACTTTTTACTTATGAGGTTTTTCAAACATGTTTACAAACCTACGAGTACATATGCTTGTGTATGTCCTGTAATGAGTTTTCACCACAACAATCATATTGCAATTTCATTTTGTATGCTTCTTTTGCAATGTTGCTACTATTGCCTTACTAGCGGTTGGGTTTTTAGCGCTAAATACGGTTTATTCCTGCATTTGGCTGAACTACTACGAGATGGAGGCATCTCTTTCGTTTATTGTTGCTATTGGCACTTCATTTCCTCATACCCATTCATCGACGTTATTTCGCCAGTTTACTCCGTTGCCTCAGTTTCTGAGTTGCTTACACGCACATCATTTCATGTCTGCTGCCAAGTTACAGTTGGAAACATCTGTGTTTCGTGTTGGCAATCTGCGCTTCCAGTTTTCTATTAAGCTACTAACGGCTGTGGTTTTTGTGAATATGCGCCAAGAGTTTTTCGGTTGTTGAAATTTATGAGAATTCATTTTTCATGAGTTTTTCTTGCAAGACTTTGTGTACGCTCTGTAATTGCATTTTTCGAATCGAGATTTTCACGCATGTTGAAAAACAATAATTGTTTTGCCGAAATTGTAAGTGAAAAAGTACTTAAATGTGTCTTCTTCAGCTGTGGGAAGCCAACTTATTGTAGAAGAGTTTTGGAATTTTGAAGGTACTGTCAGTATGGCTGTCTTTTAGAAAGCCTTGTCCCTATTGGAACAATAAAATTTTACAGACCAACTCTTCACTAGCCATGGACAGGAACAGATGGAAATCATTGGTGTGAAAATCTCCCAATCAACTCTTCTGGTGAGCCTCTCTCGATATGTGTGGTCTGGCGTTGTCCTGATGTAACACAATTTCTCTCCTGTCGACCAAAGCTGGGTGCTTCTGGGCGATTGCTGCCTTCAGACGATCCAACTGCTGACAGGACTGGCCCGAACTAACAGTTTGGCAGTAGGGAAACAATTCTTGCCAATCCTATAAAATAATAATAATAATGACAATCGCCATCCTCATGACGTGCGGAATTTTCCAAGTTATGAAAAGCTAGAGCTTGTTAAGCGTCGATATTGAAAACTGTTCAGCTACATACAAACAAATTCAATCAGTTAATTAATGGAGATTAGAATTTTATTTTTCGTTCCGAAATGTCAAATCAAATATCCTAGAATAACAGCTGAAATCGTGGTATAAATGGGGACATTAAAATTTACTTCACTTAAAAGAAATGAACTGCAAATCAGTCCATTTAGAAGTTTTACTAAAAAAATTACCCATAGCAATTCTCGATAGCTAAAAAGAGTGGGTAGATATATAAGTTTTAAGCAGCTAGTATATGGATGAGGATTTTGTCGAGAATCCCATTGGAAATGGGCCAAAACACAACAAAACTTTCCTTCAATTCTAGCCTAGAGACCGTTCGGGCCGGCTCACTGTCAATCAACAGCCACCATTCGCTTCAGAAAAGAGTCGACTTCGTTACGATTCAGTAGTAATTCGCGGATAGAAACTCAGTCCATGGGGTTTTTTCTCGTTAATTAATACATCGAGCTTCTTGGTGTAACCAGCCTTTTTCAAGGGGTTCCAAATTGTCTTTTGTGCAATGTTTAGCTCCTGGGTAATCGAAACAGTGCTCACATAATGCTCAGATTCTACGATTTCCATTATTATATTGACATTTTCGACAATCGATCTACCATATCGTGAGGTATCTTTTAGAAAAAATTTAAACACTGTTCAACTTTCTGACATGCGCTAAAACAGTTGCTGAGCTAGAGATCAACACTTCCCCCATTATCTTTTTTAGTACAAAGTATCGTCGTTCTAACACCATCTAGTGTAGTCCAATCGCATTTATAGAACCCGAGATTCAGATTACTAAAGAAATCTGCTGCAAAAATATTGCTTCCTGCTAACTAAAACAAAGTTTTGATAAGATTATAAAAAATATTTAAGCCTTAATCTGCTTTTTTCTGTTTTAAGTTTTCAATGAAATCTTTTCAATTATTATTTTTCTTAATCTATTAATTACTTAAATGGCAAAAAATTCAAATAATGTAGATTCGATGAATGACGCCCTTGGTCTAAAATCAATTTGTGATATGTTAAAAAAATTTTTAAAATATTCGCATTATATATTTTTTTAGATATTTTTTTTTTACAATTTTTGCAAGTTACAAATATATTTTATGAATAATTCAAATATTTTGAATACCTACACCCGGCGAGCTGCACCTGAAGTCGTGTGTGTGAACACTTTTTTTGGAGAACATGAATACATCAGTGCATGGGAAAGTTGATTCAATAGAAAAAAGCAAAAACTAAATGGAAACTCGGCCACTCATGTCACCTCATGCATATTCCCTTGCCATGGATAGCAAGCAAAAAAAAAAGAAAAAAAATTGAATTTAATTTTCAAATGTAAATTTGAATTGAGTTTTTGAATGTGAATTCACTGTTGCATTAGCATATGTACCAACACATATGTGTGCATACATACATATGAATGAAGATGTGAGGCAAATAATTAAATCACCATCTCACAGGTTGCATAAAGAACACGAAGAAAAATAAAATTAAATTTTTTACACAAATAACATTTTTTTAGAAATTACTGTTGGACATTTTTTTTTTAATTTTTAGTCAAACTCAAAGAATAACGCATTATTTTTTTCTTTCTATTTTTGATTTGTATTTCCAATATTCTTCTAAGTAAGATCCAGTGCGTCACTGCCACTGCCACTTCCACTTATCATTTTGATTTGGTAATTTTTTGAATTACAAATTTTCTGTATAAGATATGTAGCAGAGTTGCGGTAAAAGAAGAAATCATATAAAATAAATATATGTCTATAACACAATAATACAACTTATTACTTCGTGTACATAAAGCAGTAGTTCAAGCCTCCTATTTTGCTTTCATTATCTTGTTTCTTCCGCTCGGCATAAGTGAATGAAACAAATTTAAATAAATTATGGCTTTGAGGTTACTTTGATGGGGTGTGGCGCCTGTGTGTAGACTACGCTTCGCATTAACTTTGCTTTCAAAAATAATGATTATTCAGCGGCTTAGCGTTTGACTTTCAGCACAAAAATGTGCAGAGTACTACATGTTAGGGTTGTTCAAATATATGCGTGAATAAATATTTTTAGACTTTTTGTGGAAGTTCACATATTTGATATTTGGTATTTGGTACTTGGTACTTGGTATTCGGTATTTGGTATTTGGTATTTGGTATTTGGTATTTGGTATTTGGTATTTGGTATTTGGTATTTGGTATTTGGTATTTGGTATTTGGTATTTGGTATTTGGTATTTGGTATTTGGTATTTGGTATTTGGTATTTGGTATTTGGTATTTGGTATTTGGTATTTGGTATTTGGTATTTGGTATTTGGTATTTGGTATTTGGTATTTGGTATTTGGTATTTGGTATTTGGTATTTGGTATTTGATATTTGATATTTGATTTTTAGTATTTGATATTTGGTGTTAGTTGTTTGGTATTTGGTACTTGGTATTTAATATTTGATATTTGATTTTTAGTATTTGATATTTGGTACTTGGTATTCGGTATTTGGTATCTTGGTAATTGGTATTTAGTATTTGGTATTTAGTGTATGTTATTTGGTATTTGGTATTTGATACTAAGTACTTGGTACTTGGTATTTTGTATTTGATATTTGACATTTGAAATTTGGTTTTAGCATTTGATATTTGGTATTTAGTGAAAGATATTTGGTATTTGGTATTTGGTATTTGGTATTTGGTATTTGCTATTTGTTATTTGTTATTAAATTCAGAAAGCGTAACTCCCGATGTGGCACAGTTTATCTGATCATAGTTGAAGAAAATGGTAAATTCGACGCAGTTATACTTCCCCTTCAACCCTGAATTGCAGTAAAAATCGTGGGAATTACACTGAATATTCATCTTGAGCATTTCGATCCTTCATCGTCAGAAAGGATTTAAAGCTGGGTGTTAACTATTTTAAAGAATAATATAGAAAATTATTTGCAATCAATTACATTCAATATGTTTTAAATTTGAATTATAATTTATCACACCAACAAACGTTCTCCGTACCTATTAAATGAATTGTAAAAGAAATAAAAATATATACCATATAAAGTAATAAAGTCAAATAAAATTATTGACCATTTTTGTTTAAATTGTTTAAACAAAGTCATAGAAATATAAAAGTTGATGGTCTAAATTATTAAGCCAATTAATGCGAACAATTTGTTAATTTAATTATGAGATCACTGCATATTGTTGAAAATTAGAATATTAACAACACACGAAGAAATCAATTCAGAATCAATTATACACATAGGATGAAGCTGTATAATATATTATATTATATATACATACTCTATTAATACATATACATATATATATATATATATATATATATATATATAAATTATATATATATAAATTAGCACCCATACATACATGTATATACATAAATGAAAGCAAAGAAAATTATGAATACAAGGAATAAAAGACAATTTTAGGTCAATTAGCATAAAGACACATTGAAGAAAAATATATATAAAAATCAGAATTGCAAGAAAATAAGTAAATAAATAGAATCGAACTGTGTTGAACTATGATATTGAAAATCATAAAAATAAATGAGGGGACGATAAGGACGGTGGTTAAAAAGAGTAATTTATTTTCACAGTTCTGCATTAGATATGAGTTTTGCATACAAATATATATATATATATAATACATACATATGTATACGAGTATGCAAACATCATAACTTAACAATTTTAGTTCAAAACAACGATTTTAAATGATGGTTTATAAATAAGCAAGTAATTATTTAAGCATTTTTTTAGTAATAAATAAAACATTTTTAATAATGTTAATATTATATAACAATGCAAATTTTTTTTTGATAATTTTTTATATTTGATTACGTAAGCAGTTAGATAATTTGCAATAAATATTAACAATAAAATGTACAAATGCAAAATATTACATCATTATTATTTCTTCTTAATTGAAAAGTGTACAAAATAAATCTAAACACATTTTATTCGATTTTATTGATAACTGACTTATTATGTACTGCTACTAATATTTGTTAGCGCATTAATAATCATTAAATAAAAATAAGCATTATTATTATATAAAATAATACTTTCAAAATATTTTATTTTCAAAGAATTTAAAAATGTTTTTTTGAAATTATCTAGTTTTAAAAATTGTATAAATTCAAATAATTATCTGAACCCGGATCAACACTTTTCAAACTGAGAGTAGAAAAGTTCACGGTGGAGGCAAATTCTTATAGTATAGCAAGAGGCACTCCCCTGACTTGCTAGTTCAGCAATTAAAGAGCTTCAGCCTAACTAATGATGGCAGCAATAAAACCGCAAGTCCTCAGCCGATGAACGTAAATAGCATCCTTCATCCAGCTATGATGGACTTAGAACAGAAACGTATTAAAAAATGTCCGTTGTTGCACATTGTCCAGCTCATTAATCAAAAGACTTAATCATACTCCAGCGAAGAGAATAAATAAGAGAGTAATAAGAAAATAAAAAGGAAAATTCATAAAAATAAGTAAACCAAATCAAATCCGCAAAAAATTCATCGCTTAAGTACAAAGCAGAATACGGAGACATTATGCAACACACACACACACACACTTTCATATATTATATAACACATGCATTTACACATTTTACATAACTACACTGAGTACGAGCCGTCGAAGGCAAGCAAGTACATTGAGACGAAAGCAAAAGTGAACAGAGTTCCACCCAACAAATACCAACTGAAGGACAAACAGCGACGCTGTTTTATGATACACACACAAACAAACAATGCAGAAAAAATAAACTAAATAAAAGCCCAGCAAATAACAACAGAAAACTGCCGATGGCATTGATGTAACGGTAGCGAGCTCGGGCCTCTACACGCCCAGCAAAGCGGAGACTACACAACTGCGGTTTTCACTGCTGGCAAAGTAAAAGCTTTTGCCGCTACCACAATGTAGACGCTGCGGTAAGCGGATGCAACGTTGCTGATGACGTCGGACGCTCGGACGCTCGGACGCCGACTAACTGATGGACTCGCAGCCCATTTAGCTTGAGCGCATTGATGGCGCATTTAGACAATGGCGTAACCGAGATTATCAACCGTGCGATAGGGAGTAGGCAAAACTGTTCTCACACCAACAACAACAGCGTTCGAAATATAAACGCGTATATGTATTGGTATGTGAAGTGCTACATGCTCTGTGGCATAAACCAACGAAGTGTTGCAAAAGTCTGCTTTCACAACAAACAGTGTCAGTGTTGGCGACGGACGAGCTGAGGCGGTTGCCGGCACTGTGGTCGCTGTGGTTGCGGTAAATTGGCGCGTTTTCACACAAACGTTACACGACGGCGGCGATGGGGCTCTTTAGCCTCACTACGTCAAATGCCATTTCACGGATATATGATTTTTTTTATATATAGCAGAGCGTGCACGAAAATGTAATTTGAACAAAAAATGCATGTGAAAAAAGTAAACTCGAACACTTTACATTACGTCAAAGGTAAAGTGAAAATCCACGTGAATGAATTTGAATAAAAGTGAAAAAGGAATAAAAGCAACGCTGACGCAACGCTGGCTATAGTTGCTGGTCAAACGTGGCTGATTCACTGAGAGTTTCGCTGGTTGTTTGGCTGCTTGGTGGGTATACAGTGAGGTTTGTGACTATTAGACCAACTGCTACGACTACTCACCTACTTCCACCTCATCTTCCACTGTGTTTGCTTTTTTTTTGTTCATCCACAATTGGCCAGCGGCGTCGACTGGTTGGTGCTTGCACTAAAACAAAAAAAAAAAAAAATACATAAAAATACTAAAACAAAAACAAAAAAATAATCAAATAGCAAAAACCGCAAACTAAGTTGAGTTGGATTATTTAAAACGTGATTCGGTTGCTGACTGTTGGCGTAAACTACAGGAAAAAATAAAGAAATAAAAAAATAAATATGTGGTATATATACTTGTATATATGTAATTAAAAGGAAAACTGCACGAGTATTTAATCAGCTTTGCTAGCATGTTGTTTACTGTGTATAATCCAATTAAATTAAATATAGTTTTTCAAGTGTTGAATATTTATATACAACAGCAGTTTTACCACAAAAGGACGTGAGAGTCAGAAGTGTTTTTAAACGTATGTACATAAAGGGTGGTTAAATTGTAAGGGCCGATGTTGAATGTGAACCACACCTAAACGCCAAGTTATTTTCCGAATTTAATTTGACATTTCTCTATTTCAGACTTACTCAATTTGAATCATGGAGAGATACACAATCCAACAACGTGTTAAAGTTATCCAGACTTATTATGAAAATTTTCGAAGAAAATCATCTTCAGTGATGAGGCACATTTTCACCTCAGTGGATTCGTCAATAAACAGAATTGCCGCATTTGGGCGAATGAGAATCCAAGAGTGATTGTCGAAAAACCAATGCACCCACAAAGAGTGACTGTTTGGTGCGGTTTATGGGCTGGCGGCATCATCGGGCCGTATTTTTTCCAAAATGAGGCCGGTCAGGCAGTTACTGTGAATGGTGTTCGCTATCGTGAGATGATAACGAATTTTTTATGGCCACAATTGGAAGATGTGGATGTGGACGATATGTGGTTTCAGCAGGACGGTGCCACTTGCCACACAGCTAACGAAACAATGGCTCTTTTGCGCAACAAATTCAATGGCCGTGTTATCTCACGTAATGGCGATGTCAATTGGCCCCCAAGATCATGTGATTTGACACCGTTGGACTTTTTTCACTAGGGTTATTTGAAAGAAAAGGTGTACGTCGATAAGCCAGCAACAATTCAAGAGCTAAAGGATGAGATAATTCGGCACATTAACGGCATAGAAACTCCATTATGCCTCAGCGTCATCGAAAATTTGGACCATCGTATGGAGGTGTGCCGCCGAGGTCGCGGCGCTCATGTGGCCGATATTTTGTTACATACATAATTGAGTAATATCAATATATCATAATAAAATAAAATTTCAATAATTTCCTAAATAGTTTGTGTTTTATTCAAAATCAACATCGGCCCTTGAAAATTTAATCACCCTTTACATACATATATTTTTGTAAAATGAAAAAAAAAGTTGGAAATGTAAATATTGCGATTTGTGGGAAGTATTCTTAACACCACGGTTGGAAATTAAAAAATTGGCTTAAGCTTTACATATTCAAAGGAAGAAAGCAATCTTTTGACTTCGTAAATGCAGGTGGTCGGTTCCGAGAAACCACTACTCAGGAAGATAAAGCAAATTATTAGTTCAAAAAATCTCTTTATATCGGCCAGATTTATACAAAGAGATTTCTGATTAGATATTAGCTTTAGACCCATCCAATGACGAGTTGTCGATGGCGGTTTAGTGATCCACATGAGTGCTAAAAAAATATTTAAAGAAAAACCATAAAAGAATCTCAAAGTTTGAAAAGGACTCTATCAACTAGATCTTCAATAAGTGGCGAGAAGTCCTTTTTTTAGATGAATCCATGCTTCAAATCTAATATTATGATGAATTGAAGGTGTTACGCAGACTAAATGGGCAACGCTTAAATTCAAACGCAAAGACACTGTAAAACACGATGGAGGCGTCGTAATAATCTGGGGGTGTTTTTCAGATAATAGAAGGGTCCAATAACTGACCTTTGTGCAATTTCTTGTCTTCAGAAACATTCTTCAGGCAGTTATGTTACCCCATGATGAGGCGGAAAAGCCATTAACTCTTTTATTATTCTGTTGTATTAGTTTTCTTAACACAGTAATAAATGTTTCAAAAATTTTATTTCGCTTCGTTTTATCATAGAAGAATTCGTGCTTTAGCTTTGACGTACACTTAAAGATATTGGACTTCGCATGCGCGTGGTGCAACTGTTTGCATTCATATAATTCTGTGATTTAATTTAACTTTTTCCTTTATTGCGGATACCTTTCTTCTTACTCTTATTTCTTAATGGAAATAATTTAATATTTAAGAAAGAGCTACGCTTTAGATTTTGGTTCGAAAAATTGGCTATTTGCGCCTAGAACATTTTTTTTCAACCCTCACCAATTGCTTACTGAGTAAGGAGATGCTTCATTAATTTAAACCTGCAACTAGTGGATACGTCGCTTTAAATGTTAAGGTTATGATTGAGCCGAAGAGGATCCATTCCAAATCCAACCTAACTAGACATTTAATTGCGACCGATGCCAGTGCAACCAGATATGAATCATTGACCCTTGGCAACGCTTCGTCACTTGTTGCATATGTCGTCAAAACTTATATACATGGCAGCCAATTGATAGCCTTATTCCATTAAAATCATAGTACAGAACTTACACTGAGACAGTATCTTTTACTCCTTTCAATGCAGAGCTTCCTTACGAGAATATCTTCAGTGGAAACTGCCAAAGATTAGCTAAGATGATATTAAGCCCACTAAGATTAGCATTTCTCTGTCTACAGAAAAATCGAAAGAAATTATGATTAGCCATAAACAATAAATAAAATAAAATTCATTGCACCAATTTCGAAAACTAAAGTAGAATAAGGGAGGAAATATTTCTTTATGACTAACTTGCGGAACCGTTACAAGGGAGCTTTCTTATGTTCGCGGAATGAGCGAGTTAAAGAAGGCTGATTAGGCTCATTAGATTCGCAACGTGTTCAGTTACTCATAATTAATAGTTACTAATTGGTTTTAGACATTTAGCTTTTGAGCTATCGTCAGCCAAGCTACATAATCGGGAGTGAAAAGTGAAATATGGAAAAATTTAATATCGTGCTGTTCCGTAACAAGCAAGGAAAATCAGGTGCAATCATAATGAATAAAAAGTTTAATGGGAAAATTATATAGCGTAAAATGTTCAACTGCATTATTGGACCACTGTATTGAATCGAATTATTTCTGGGGACAAAACTTGCGTTCATCATTATGAACCTGATTCGATACAAGACTCCATGCAGTGGCACAAAAAGGGAGGTCTCAGGAAGTTTATCACTGATGATGGAGCCGAGGTGGCAGTTTTGGCGTATTTCAAAAATGAATAGAAAACATTTTTTTACAAGAGTATAATAAATTAATTGAAAGATCTGAAAAATGCATTAGTCTTGCAGGTGAATTCATTGAAAGAGAAAGAATAATGGTTTTTTTCCACTCCTTATCCGTCATTCGGATAAAATACATATACACATATGTATATGTAAAAGTAGATAACAGTTATAAGAGCTTCATACATATTCACTGCTGTGTGACTAACTATAAAGTTTCAATTTATCTTTTGCCTCTGGGATAGAATAAATCATCTTTAAAATCTGGACTTAAAGTTATAAAAACTTGCCTTAAAATTAGTTCTGCATCCATAAATAGTTGGACTTTGCTTCAATTAACTGCACATAAATAGAAACACGATGCATACACTTTTCTTAGAAATTAAATATGCAGAAAGAATTTCATACAATACTTACGAGGTGTGTTCAAAAAATAAAGAGAAATTCAAATCTTCTCGGCAGCTTTTAAAACTATGGAAAGGTGATGTGTACCGATTTTTTCTCATGGATGAATATCTGGTCAATGGTGCATTTACCAGGTCTAAAGCCACAATGACAAGGTGCAATCAATGTGTAGACGGTGGGCTTCGGTCTTTCACACAATACGCTCCATAGGACCTCATATGGAATATTTAGCATGTCAGTTCCATGGTAATTGGCTCAGAGCATAGGGTTTCCATTTTTATAGATGGGGTTTCAATCGACGGATATGCTTTTATCCGACCATTTTCTCTAGAGAGGCTGATTGCATGCACTTTATCAGTTCCTGCCCTCTATCTTAAATAACTTTTCCGGTAAGTCAACGACTCTAGCCGCTTTGTTGTTCTTTAAACGGGTAATAGTTATTCAAACTACGTTTTACAAATATAGAACGGATACGTTACGTAGATCATACCATCCGAATGGATGAAGACCTCAACTCCGAGCGGTCGAACATTAAAGTTATTCTCACTTTGTTCTTCAATTTCAATTCCGAGCGCAACATGAATTCCTGCTACCGTGCCAAACAGTCGTTAAGGAGTGCTACCTACTAGTTGAAAGCTGAAGTTTCGTGAAGTAGTCTGAAAAAAAGACACCTTCTCACACTTCTAACTACAACTAAAGCCTATTTTGACCCTGAAAAAGATTTCAGGGAATGGAAGAAGCGTTGGCGCAAGTGCATAATTTCCAATGTGGTCTATTTTGAAGACGACAACATCAATACAGAAGAAATGAAAAAATGAATATTTTGTAGAAAATGAAAATTCTTGTTAATTTTCGAACGCGTCTAGTACATACATGCATGCGCCTATTGCTATGCAACGTATAAAGGCCAGAAGTAATTTAATTTCAAACCTTCTTTGTACACTTAAAATATTTGCGAGCCAAAAGCAAAGGAGCCCAAGGTAAAGGAAAAAAACAGAAAATTAGTTTGAGATGTTTAACTAATTGAAAAACGAAAACGAAAAGAGCAAAAAAGTTTTAGAGAAATCTAAGTATCAAATGTGGCGCATGTAAATGTTTTGAGGGAAACAGGCAAGCAAGAATTGCCCCATGGAAAAGGGGACTGCTGAAAACAGTATATTCCCGTGATGAAAACAGTTTCTGCACAAATAAGATTCATTTTCTTTTAAGAAATTAATGAATTATTTAACAAATTATTACATATTTTTCGTTTTACAACAGTCTGCCTTACCGTGGGACAAACAAGTTACATTTGCATAAAAACAAAATTTAAAAAGTGTGCTGGGGGCTATGCATGTATAAAAATGTAAACAGAAAAGCTTAAGCTCGAAATAAAATTCAATGCGATAATAAACAGATTCAAGGCAAAATCTCACAGATGTTACTCATACGCACTGTTGGCACACGTAGACTCATGCATATTAGCTACTATGTAGGTATGTACTGTTTGAATTTCGTTCTTATTTATACCTTCGGTGTTCGTAAGTCATATTAAGTGAGCGGAAATAATGCCCAAGCACACGTGTTAACATATACATACACACTAACATGTAATATATATCTGTATGTACGTGTATGTATTCGCATGTATACTCCTATATCCTTGTAAATGCACATAAGTTGAAAACATAAGTGTTTACGCCAGTGGGCGAAAACTACTACTAACCAACTTCTAAACTGAACTTTTGACGACATTTTTCGAGGACTTGAGCAAAACAGCCGCAAGCAAATTGTTTTTGTTGTTGCTACAGCTATCGTTGTTGTTGTTAGCAAAAACTAAGGCGAGCGACAAGTTGGCCACTGTACTTTGTCATTGTGGTTGTTGTTGGTGGCATACCGATGAGGGTAAATAGTGGAAAGTTGGTCGCTCACTAATATATATATATATATACGTGTATGTACAGTGAAGAGCAAAAATGTGTTTATGCTGAATGTTTTTAAGTACTAGTTGGGGTGAAAAGTAACCTCCTTGGGAATGAAAAAACTTTCTTTTCAAACTGTTTTTTTATTTTATTCAATGCATTAAAGTAATTCATTAAAGACTTTAATATGAACTATGTCTACCTATATTTTTTATTAAAAAATATCTTAAAGGTGCCACATTTTTTTTCTCGATACTGTAAATATGTACATATATCTACGTATATATTTTTGTATATAAAGAGAAGGCTAAATGGGTAACCTTGTGTATGGTTATGTGCACACGTGTGTATAAATTCTTCAGTTCTGCTCTCTGCTACTTTTGCCAATGTGCTCAAGGCATTATACCTACATTCATTCCCAATATACATACGCACACTCTTCTAAGGTTATGTGTGTGCCCATGTGTGTAATACTCAAGGAGAACAATGCCGAAACATTACGTCTAGTGTAGCAGAAGTTCTTAATTAATTGCCTAATGACTTTAGGCGACGGCGCATCGGATCACTGGCAGTCGACAAGGAAAATTTTCTAACAAATCTCAGAGACGGCGAAGGGTGAGTGTGCAATTCACATGACATATATTTACAAATATGTATTTATATACACGAACTATAGTAGAAATTATAGTGGTAATTTTTTTTGATTACGATTTCTTGAGTTGACAGCCACGAGTTGATGATGATTGTGGTTGCTAATTTGTTCTCACTTTAATTTTATTTTCTCTACTTTTCGTTAAAATGACGAATTGTTGCTGATTAGCCTTGGGAAACAAATGTTTACGTTGTGTTAATGTGCTTGTATGAGTGTGTTTTGGCCGCAAATGAGTGAAGTTTTGGCGCACGTTTGCATGTCAATGTGTCGATGTGGACGTGTTTGGTCGATGATTAAACATTTGGTTTGGGCCCCAAAAACTTTTAATTACTTTTATTAATAACAATTTAATTTCCTCTCATTTTATTTGTTTATAGGAAAGAGTTAGTTGCATAAAGCTAATTAGTGGAATAATAAAATTTAGATTATAATATATATTTAATTGGAATACATACATATCATAAAGAAAGTTAGAAATGAATGATGCCGTAGTTTCGAAACAGCCTGTTAATGAGGTTCAGCTATTGGTTAGGTATTTGTAAAGAAATGTTTTACTTAATTTAGACCTGGTAAGAGATAAAAGGTCCAATCAGTTTGTTGACGGTCGTGGAATCCCTATTTTGTGTAACAAACAGCACACACAAAATCCAATCTTCGGACCATATTCTGCAAGGAAGTATGTACACGTATATGCATCTTGTCAGCTTCATGAAGGGTTATGGGTGTGAACTCTGCTCAGAGCAACATCCCAAATTATTAAATTTTGCGTCTACTATGAAATAAAAACTCCTCATAATTATTCACAACCGGTTGGGAGCTGGCTTAGATTAAACTGTAGGCTTCTTAATTTGTTGGAAAAGTGTCGTCCGAGAGCAGGAGGGCAGAAATGCAAGTCGCAAAGAAAACCATTTGGTAGTCTGCTGTGCATACGACTTACAAAAAGTACTCCCTTTGTTTCTTTACGAGGATACCTTGGTGTACAGAGATGGGTATATATCTTTTCTGCAAGAAAATTGTAGTCGATACCTTGTGAAAACTTAAAACATATACTTTGTCCATTGTATTGTCATTGTAAATCCAACATCAAATTTATGCGTTTTGTATGTAGCCGCTGTAGTAAATTATGGGACGGCGGTGATGGCAATTCACAAAGTAATTGAGGAAACACATAAGTTATCCTCAGAATATTCTGAAAATTCGAATTTGCTACATCATTTTGGTTGAATGCGGTATGTTTTTATATAAGGAATCGTTTCAGTTGAGCCAGGGCGTATGAGTAACATTTAAAAATTCCCAATTATGCTCGAATATTCAAATTGAAACAAGAGAAAATTTTCTACCAAAAACTCAATTACAACTTATTGTTATTAAACTTATAAATGATAAAAAAATATTTATTTTACTATTTTTGCACTCAAATCTCCTACCCACTCGTTGTTAATGAACGAGTATTTTTGTGAAGCAAATTTGCACAATTGAAGTGGATCGTTGGCATTTAAAATATTTAATTGAAGTAAACAATTCGATGAATGAGTAAACACAAACAACTAGATAAAAATGAGAAAGTACACAAAAGTGGCGCAATAGTAAAATGAAAGCGAAAACGAACAAGTGAAACCAACGCAAATCACCAACTGCCATTGTGGCTGTAGAATGAGCGTTTTTCTTCCGTTTTGTGCAAAAGTAAACCAACAAAAAGCTAAAATTGGGCACACAGTTGTCAAAACAAGCACACATATACATAGGTACATATACATACTGACAGTAGTTTTTGCAGACAAATTGAAATAGCAAAAATAGTGACTGTTGTCTATTATACAAAATAAGCTGAAATAAGTTGAGTTGAATAATGAGCTCTCTCTGTTTTCCTGCCTGATCCCTTTCACAATAAATCGGATAAATTATGCAAATTTGTATTTACAAAATTTCAACTTACAATTGTACAACTATATATAATATTATATACTTTCGTAGTATAACAACAACAACACGAAACGAGTGACGGAATTTTGTTGACTCGCTTGATGAAGTTAAATTTGTTGTGGAATATCAAATATTGAGCATCAGTCAGCGGAAGAATAGCAGCAGTGTGTTTTATTATTAATGAATTTTATGAAATTTATACACATTTCATTGTTTACACTCACTTTTGCATATGCTTACTGAGCTTAACTGAGTGTTTATTCGTCCATCAGCGAGGTATTTAATTGCACTAGTTTTTATTGTTGTAATTTTATTGTATATCACGTATGAAATTAATACCAATGGCACTTTATCCGTTTTTATTAAAAATTCCATCAAAATATAGATTCTTTATTTAAATATGTCATGTGGCATAAATGTAATATATACATATGTAATTGTGATGTAAAAATAAATTTTTTTCACATAATATCTATTGTAATATAAGTAATTTTCATATGGATCTGTATTTATATTTGTATCTTATCTGATACTGATTTATTAATTAATTTAAATGACTGAAGCCTACGGCCAAAGTAATCGAGTAGTTCCACCTCGGCATACGGATAGTGAAAATGATCAGACTGTATTCCAAATTATGGAAAAAAGCATTTTTTAATTGCCATCAGCCAGACGTGTTTATTTGTAATATGAAATAAAAACTCACTATAAAAATCCATCGGAGGTTCGAAGGCGGCCCAGAATAAATTCTAGGTCTCTCCATTTGCTTAAAAACATCAAGAGGCACACCACAAATTACAGGAAGAGCTTGGCCGAAAATCGTTTCAGCGGTTACAAAGTGCCAATTATATATATACATAATTGCCATCTCCCCAGTGTAGTGAACGTAAATTCCTCTGAGGTATTTTGGGCATTAAATGAAAAGCACCTCATCCTCCAGCCGTTCAGAGGCGGCTCACAGCGTAGCGCGCTGATATTACGCAAGCTTTTCCAAACACCCCTAAGTTAAACGGAAATAGTCTTTGGAGGGAAGTTGTTATGCAACTGAATATCTTTGGACTTGCAGTCGAGTAGGAGACCATCCGGAAAAAATTGACAAAATATATGCTAATTTGTTGAACTTCTATACAAAATAATATAAATGTTTCCTTAATATCACTATAATGAATTTCACTACGAAAGTTAAGCTTCCTCTAAGAAAAACACAATGGAGAGCAACAGGGCGGGAAAGAATTAATTATATTCACACAATCAGGAAGTGGTGATAAAGATTTCGCTGCTTGTACACGCTTACTTTGGACATCGAAAGATTCAAAACATTTGCCGGCGGAACGTATAAAAAATCGGAGGGAAACTTGGCCCAAAACCACTTCGAGGGTTTTAAGGAGGCAATTAGAGACATAAGTGATTGAAATTGAAAGTTAATGCAATCATTTTTATATTAATTAGATGAATGATGAATGCAGAGCAACGTTTGCCTCGATTGAAGTTTTCTTCACTGCATCGTAGGAAATGAAGTTCCATAAAAAGAGAACAAAATTATTAAATAGATCCCTTAAATATGCGAGGTCAGTTCAAAAAAAGATGTGAATTTTGAATTTCAGTGGATTGTGTATATTCAATTATGGAATTTTTTTTGTGTTCGTGCACATATATTTATTTATCAAATGTTGACATTATCAGCCAATTTGGTTTAGTACATAGTTTGTTGTTGACAACTGAAAAGGTTAGTCACGTTTTTTTTGCTCTTCGAATGGATCAAAGAATATGTGTTAGATTTTGCATTAAAAATGGAGTGCACAAAGGTACTTGAAATATTGACTGTGACATTCGGCGAGCACACTTTATCTCAAAAAGGAGTTTATATGTTGTACAACCGCTTAACAGAGGGCCGAGAAGATGTTAATGATGATGAGCAAACTCCGAAAATAACGAAACAGTGAAAAAAGTTGTTTTCGAAATTGTCGAATTACTTTCAGGGAATTTACAAAGGAAGTTGGCATATCAATTAGCTCATGCTATGTAATTTTATGGAATATTGTGGCATGAAACGTGTGGCAGCTAAGTTTCTTCGAGAAATAGATAAATTTGAGCAAAAGGATGAATCGTAGCTTTATGGCTATGATGTCAAAATCAAGGCCCAATCAATCTTAAACCGGAAAAAGCACGCTAAGTTCTATCAAATGTCACGGATTTCGCTCACTATTTTCTTCGATTACAATGGCGTGTTTGCATTATAAGTTCTTGTCAACAAGTTGCGTGGTTAGTAAGAATTACTATAAGAGAGTTAAGCAACTTTTGCGTGAGGCAACACGGCTCAAACCATCGGAAATGTGGAAAAACAAATCTTTGATTCTGTATGATTCATCATTTTCACCAGATTTGGCTCTTTGCGACTTTTTACTATTGAAGGCTCCTCATAAAAAAACCATCAGCCGTTCGGAGGCGGCTTAGTATAAACTGTAGGCACACAATGCACAAGTGCTTCGAAGATTGGCAGAAGAGCATAAGTGAATAATATCGGAAAGGGGCAAAATACATATTCATGAATAAGTCAATACATTTCAAAAAATTCAAAACTCACCTTCTCTTTTGAACAGACCACTTATAATACTAATCATATCATTTAATATTTATACATACGAGTATCCAGACTGGATAGGGAAGTGAAGGCTATGGGTCGAACGAGAACAATACGAAATATCTCCTGTCATTAAACAAACAGACATCGCATTTGGGACTCGGCCCCCACGTCACTGTTGACAGTTATAACTTTGAAGTCGTAGATAACTTCGCCCACCTTGGAATCAGTATTAACACCAACAGCAATGCCAGCCTGGAAACCCAACGCAGAATCAGGTGGTGCTACTCTGGACTGGAGTAGGCAATTGAAAAGTAAAGTCCTCTCTTCACGAATGAAAACCAAACTCTACTAGTCGTTTATCGTTCCCGTCCTGCTATATGGTGCTGTGGTATAGACGACGACAACATCTGATGACTCTTCTTTGGGTGAGTTCGATAGAAAGGTTTTGCGTAAGATTTATGAACCTCCTACGAGTTGGGAACGGCGTATACCGCAGTCGGTGAAATAATGAGCTGTATGAGATATTACGGCGTCATTGACATAGTTCAGTTAACCAAGAAACAGTGGCTCCGCTGGCTAGGGCTTGTGGTCCGGATGAGTAAGAATACTCCAGCTTTGAAAATTTTCGATGCAGTACCCATCGGTACGGAAGAGGAAGACCTACACTCCGTTAGAAAGACCAGGCAGATACTGACCTGGTTGTACTTGGTATTTCCAATTGACTTCAAACAGCGGAAAAAAGAAATGAATGGTGCGCTAATATTAATTCGGCTATAATCGCGTAAGCAATGTCTACGCCAGTAAGGAAGAATAATTTATATATATTCTACTATTTAATGTGTAAAGTGTATGCAAATACAAAAATAAAAACATGAATATTTGCACAAGACCACAAAACAATAATTTTGTTGATTAAAATGTAATAAAATGTTGTGTGCTCTCATTGTCGACCACTGGGGAAAACCATAACATTTTAATTGCAGAAAAAATCACACCTACACTTACGCAAACGCACGTGAAAATATATTGAAATGTGTAAACATACATAACGTACTGTTTACTGCTGCCATCAAAGTCGTTTTCACTCATCAACATCAATTCTCGCCCATCACTCACAGGCATTTGCATACAAACGTGCTCCGCAAGAATTCATCTGACGTTGGTGCAGCAATAACAGTGGACGCAACAGTAATGTTAAATCCCAAACAAGTTGATAAAAATCATAAATTGCATTTAATGCTAGTGCCTGAGCGCAAGTGACACGAGAAAGTCAGGAAAGTCACAGCAAAGGCGTCAGCAACACAACACAATCAGCACAGCAATGCGACATTTTACTTTCATTTGCAAGTCGGCAACTTGTTTATGTTTAACTGCAACACATACACGCACATTCAAATATAAACACACACACATACAACATTATATGCAAATATAAACAGAAATATGCAATGCTCCGGCTGATTACTTTTCTGCTCTTCTCCGCCACAGCGATTTGTAAAATTTATTTGCTTAAAATAACAATTGTTGTTGTAATTGATGTTCTTCGCTTATCTTGGAATGTGTCGTATGTGTTTGTGCGGCAATTTGCAAATTATATCGAATGCAGCATAATAAATTGGCATATATTTCATTCGCATGGGATTTGTTGCATTCGAGCAGTAAAAAAAATCAATTTTAAACTTATTTATGCTGTTGTTGTTGTTGTTGTTGTTCTTGTTTTATGACGCAAAGATGTAAATATTTTGTAGCGTAGTATTTAAATTATAAA
Source organism: Ceratitis rosa (assembly GCA_037013455.1). NCBI lineage: Eukaryota > Metazoa > Arthropoda > Insecta > Diptera > Tephritidae > Ceratitis > Ceratitis rosa. The sequence continues at coordinate 1,917,938 of JAWMAG010000006.1, forward strand.
AATGTGTAGATTTGATTAGAAAGTGTTAGCATGTAATTTAATGTTAGTTTTACGCCAGGGATCGCTATAATTAACATAAACCAAACATTTTCTGTCTTCGGTCATTGAAGAATTCAATAAATAATTTATTTCAAATTTTTTTAATGCATTTATGGTGCCCGAGCGGCTAGCTGATTGTGCTATATAACGAAGGATCATTCTTGCCAAACCTGAAAATCACACCAAAAGAATTCTTCTTACGTCGACCAACCCTAACAATACAAAGAGCTCGTGCTCATGTACTTCATTTCCCAGCTTTACCATTGTTTCTATCGCTTTTGTCACCATAGCCATCACCACTCATACCTTAATATGTCCCGTTTTTTCTGCCTGCACTCTTCTCGATACGTTTTGTAGTCCTGCCATTAGTTCTGTGCTCCACGGGTCCCCTGGTCTTTCGATAATAGCTCTATGCTTGATACTAGTCCGCATTCCAACACCAGTAGCATTCTCCCTGTCGCCGAGGCATAAATGGTAGTGGTGGTGGCCTTAGTGGTTCTTTCTCCGGGCGTACATTCTCAAGACGTTCTACAAGATCTACCAACTCCTGGAAACTTCAAAACTCGCTTCACCTCACATAAAGGTGATTTTCTCCGCTGAAGTTCCGATAAATTCGGCTAGACTTCTCTTCTTGTCCCATAAGCTACTGTAGCACTAGAATGTATTGCATTTACAACTAGTACCGGGAAGTAGAGGCAGTAGCGATTAAGAGCGAAACAAACATATAACAGACTTCGCACAATATATACTACGGAAATAAAAAATTGGGAATCTTCGCCCAGCGTTCTGAAATGTAAATCTCAAGACGGGGAAATATGGAACGCCACCCTAAAATAACGCGAAAGCGGTTTCAGTGTAAGCGATAGTTCATATGAGGGGGTATTTTTTTAGCGACCTGCAAATGGTATATATGTACTCTTGCTGTTTGGACGCGTTTTCTTCATTCCTGTAAAAAAATATATTTTTTTAATGAATTTTTTCTTCAAAACTTTTTATGCGTGAAGTTTTTTAAGCTTCTTGGTTTAAACCATAATTTCAAATAACAGAATAAATTTATGCAAAATTTTATACCGTTAGATTATATACCTATATTTCGAATATTTCCCATTGTATTCCTGCTGCACCGAAGAATCACGGTTCATACATCATATTTTCGAATATTTATGAACACAAAATGTTTAGGCGACGATTTCGTGGTATCTCCGCAGAAACTTTTCCATTTGCAGCCACAGAAATTTACGCCTTTTTCATGTGTGCCTCTAGTTGAACACACACAACCATTCTACATACCCATACATGAATACACGGTTTCCATAAAAGTATATATACACATGTGTACGAGTATGTGTGTACTGTGGAAAATTTACACGATTAGCAATTATGCCCCGCCTCAGCCAGAAAACCAAACCGTTGAAAGTAGAAAACTTCACAGCCTCGTCGCTAGTGAAAATTGGGCAAATGCGGCATTCTCGGCAAATCTGAGTTATGTGCTTACATATACATAGATACTTATATATTTATACATATATATGCTATTCTCATGTTCACATACAACGTCCTACTCTTCGGTGGTGTGTGAAGGGTATTTTTTATATCTAGCTTTAGTTTATATTTTCAAAATTTTGTGCGGTTTGAAGCTGTCGAATTGTCGCGTATAAATTTCGACTGCCACCATTTGTTAGGGCAACTCGAAAATTGGCTGACAATGACAGCCTTGAGCAATGCTACCTTATTTTACTTTATTGTGTAGACAAAAACCATAATTTAGACATCATCGCCCTGCCTTACACATACATATGTGCATACATAAATTCATATGAGCATATTTGGTGCTTTTCTAAAATAATAATTTAGTGCTGCTGTTGTTGTAGTTGTTCAAATGTCACTTTTATTGTTCATATTCTTGAGGCACATATTTTAGATGCTTTTGGAATATAATTTTAAAATTCGCTTCGAGATTTATCAACAATAAATGCTGAAAATATTTAAACAATATGGAAATTGAAAGAGTGTTTAGCATTTTTATTTTATATATTCATATATACTCGTATGTATGTACAACAGTTTGTTGAAATAAATATCTTACATCTGTAAATATAGCAAGCTTTTGCTTTCATTTCCTGATTTATCTTCACTTACTGCTACATACAAACGAGTAGGCAAAACTTTCGTCCTTTCATTTCTCCGTACTTTGTCCTTGTAAAAGTTATTTGTTGTAATTTAAAAGTGTATGAATAAATTTATGCTAACTTATTTTCACACATCTAAACATATTTACACTTCAATGTTATTTCCAAGTTAATAAAACAAACAAGACTTCCTTACTTATCTTTTGGAAAGTTCATTGTAAGATCTTAAAAAAAATATTTATTTACTCTTAAGTAGTAAAACTGTTGAAACTAAGTTTATTTATTTATTATTTTAAATATTTCATTGTTTATCTGCATAATTTAAAGCTACCAAAGAAGGATTTTATCCAAGATTCACTAGTGTGCGCTCTGAATCCACTTGACAGTAAATTTTCTTTGGTTTTACTTCATGGAAACATGATGACGGAGTGCTTAATTCGTTAGTAATGGCTTTAGTGGCTGACGCTGCCTTATACGACATCAACGCTTTTTTCCCTGATAACTAATTGTGATCTTCGTCTAGTCCTTTGAACTGCACATCTCTTAGATATCCAAGACGAGCTCTAGATAAGGTCGTCAGAAGCAAAAGAGCACTTCCTGCATGTGCTTTTGTTGCCCATTCGGTTCGTTGTTGTTGTTGTTGTAGGGGCTTACTTACCCCGCTTAGGGTAGGCTTTGTCAATCTAAGTCGCCGAGGTCAGCTAAAGGGAGGTCCAGGAAACGTGCTGTTTCGACGGGATTGGACCAAAGGGAGAGGGGGGTTAGATGAGTTGGTTTAAGGGGGCATGTGATTAGTGTGGTTAGTGTAGTGCGGAGACTCTCCACATGCAGGGCATACGTTGGGTATGCTGTGGTCGAGTCTGGATAAGTAGGAGTTTAACCTGCTACAATATCCAGATCTAAGTTGTGCCACGGTCACGCTGGTCTCTCGAGGCAGCTCGAGCAAGTTTTCTGCAATTGGTGGTGGTTTAACTCCGAGCGTGCCAATTCACGGGAAGGGAGTATTTGAAGGTGTTGACTCACTCCTAGTGAATGGTGTTTAGTGCTTATCTGTATGCCGTCCTGTCCAGCGGTTGTTGTACGTGTTGCTGGATGGTGCTCTTCAGGTCAAGTACTCCCTTTCTGAAGTGCCAGGAGTTCTCTATACGAATTCCTCTTTTGTGTGGATCTCATAGGCAGTGTGAAAGAATCTTCAAAACTATTATCAGTTCTCTACATCTGTATGCAATAGGGAACGATCGGCAGTTTGTTAAGAGAAGGAACACAGTTTGTCAAAGAGTTGGTGTTGTTAACTTGACTAACAGGCGAAAAAAGTAATCTTTGATTTGGATATTTAAATTTACAGTTTCGGCATTATTAATAGGGGCCATTATCTTATATATGATCTTGAGGTTCTACCGAAGTCTTTTTTTTTTTAGAGGTGTCGTTTTCAATGAGACAATACTTCTTCGGAGTTAATTTTTTTTGACTGATGCTACTTGATTTATACTCAGCTTAGTTTGTTATTGCATGATAAAAAGACTTATTCCGGAGCAACGTTTGAAAATCGTCCGAATTTATTACGAAAATAATGGTCGGAAATTCGAGCATGGATTGGTTTCGCATCACGCCTACTCTAGTGGATAAGGCTTAGAAAGAAATTAAGCGTGGTCCCCGAATGAGATTTCCACTACCCTATGTCAAGTCATTTATCAAACTCGACATAAAGGGTGGTTAAATTGTAAGGGCCGATATTGAATGTGAACCACACCTAAACGCCAAGTTTTTTTCCGAATTTAATTTGACATTTCTCTATTTCAGACTTACTCAATTTGAACCATGGAGAGATACACAATCCAACAACGTGTTAAAGTTATCCAGACTTATTATGAAAATTTTCGAAGAAAATCATCTTCAGTGATGAGGCACATTTTCACCTCAGTGGATTCGTCAATAAACAGAATTGCCGCATTTGGGCGAATGAGAATCCAAGAGTGATTGTCGAAAAACCAATGCACCCACAAAGAGTGACTGTTTGGTGCGGTTTATGGGCTGGCGGCATCATCGGGCCGTATTTTTTCCAAAATGAGGCCGGTCAGGCAGTTACTGTGAATGGTGTTCGCTATCGTGAGATGATAACGAATTTTTTATGGCCACAATTGGAAGATATGGATGTGGACGATATGTGGTTTCAGCAGGACGGTGCCACTTGCCACACAGCTAACGAAACAATGGCTCTTTTGCGCAACAAATTCAATGGCCGTGTTATCTCACGTAATGGCGATGTCAATTGGCCCCCAAGATCATGTGATTTGACACCGTTGGACTTTTTTCTCTAGGGTTATTTGAAAGAAAAGGTGTACGTCGATAAGCCAGCAACAATTCAAGAGCTAAAGGATGAGATAATTCGGCACATTAACGGCATAGAAACTCCATTATGCCTCAGCGTCATCGAAAATTTGGACCATCGTATGGAGGTGTGCCGCCGAGGTCGCGGCGCTCATTTGGCCGATATTTTGTTACATACATAATTGAGTAATATCAATATATCATAATAAAATAAAATTTCAATAATTTCCTAAATAGTTTGTGTTTTATTCAAAATCAACATCGGCCCTTGAAAATTTAACCACCCTTTACTAGGGTGAGAGTGAGTTTAGCATCCTACAGCAAAAGTTTTTGAGAAGGATTTTGTGCCCTGCAAGTACCAGCGACATATACATACATACATATATGCCACCTCCGACAACCTGATGGATTTTTATGATGAGATTTTATTTCTGGTCTGAAAAGCATTCGGAGGGGCTAACATTCCCTACCGTTCTCTACCGATCGCAGTTATAATTATTATTTCATTATTTTTGATTAAAATAAATTTTCTATAATTTTTGATGACCTTCGGAATCCTAGTATACAGTGCTAACTACTGAACTGTTGCGGTTGCCACAACATGCACGCAGTTTAGTATATTTAGAGCACAGCAAGGTCATGCTTTTCGAATGAATAGAATTTGCAAAAACTAATATTTATTATTATCATATAGGGTTGCATGAATGTATGTGTTACGCATCAAAGCGAGCTTAAAGGAATTTTAATTATAATATTTCATTAACCAGTTAATTATGTTAATAAATTGATATATGTGCACTTTGACATTGCATGTCAAAGCTTGTAACCTACTAATTACAGTAGAACATAAAAGTAATTATTATTCATTATGCTTGCAGAAGTTTGTGGCATAATATTATTTATTGCGTTCAGTGAAAATTCAATAAAAACGTAATGAATTTTAATCGCATTAATTAAAACGCAGCTTTTGGAAATAAAATAAATATCTCATTGATTTGATGCGAAAAAAAGACCAAGCGACAAAGCGTGGCAGCAATAAATTTCATTTGGAAATATAGAAAATATCAATAACATTGGAATGTTGAGCTTGAAATGTGCAAAAACTAGTACATGTGAGATAAATAAATAGAAAGACAGTTTTAATTAAACTGTGCGACCATGAATTGTTCGCTCTTGCTCTGGTTGTTGGAAATGAAAGCAACAGTTTCTTTTTAATGCAATTTTATAGAGATCAGAAATTCTTTTGGTAGCAAATTGTGTACATTTTTAAAAATATTCGAAAATTTGTGTTTGTTTATAAAATAATAAAACATGCATTTGTGAACCATAGTTAATTAATAAATATTTTGTAATTTTTTTTCTGTTTATACACAGTTGCACATTCGTATGCATATAATATATTATATATAAATTTTTTTTTTTGCTACTTTTACACGTCGTCTGCCGCTGCAGCTATAAGTCATCAATCATTACTTGAGATGGTTGTTCTTTATGTGTATGTGTGTTTGTCTAAATATACATATGCATATAGGTATATACACAACATAATTAACTCAATAACTATTAATTGCGTTGGTGAAATTAGCCTATTCATTGATAACTTCCACCTGACTAGTCAGCATTTTTTTTTTGCACCTTTACTTAACGTCAAAACCATTATTGTGGTTGAACAACTGTAATGGAAACCCGGTCTTTTATTGTGTTTTATTTTATTATATTTTTATTTTAATTTTAATTTTATTATATTTAAATAATTTAATTTATATTAATTTAGTTTACCTTAATTTAACTTAGTTTAAATTAATTTAAATTAATTTAATTCAATTTAAATTAATTTAATGTAATTTTATGTTTGAATTTAATTTAAATTAATTTAATGCCATTTCTGTTAATGTAGTTTAAGTTAGTTTTATTTAATTTAATTTTAATCATTTCAATTCATTTAACTTAATTTAGTTTCACTTTGTTTTTTATTTTATTTTAATTTAATTTTATTTTTTTAACACTATTTAATTTAATTTAATTTAATTTTATATTATTTTATTTTATTTGATTTTGTTTTATATTATTTTATTTTGTTATATATTATTTTACTTTATTTTAATTTACTTTTTTTATTTGCTTTTTAATTTATTTCATTTTATTGTTTTTTATTTAATTTAATTTATTTAAATTAGTTTATTTTAATTTAATTTTATTTCATTTCATTTAATCTAGTTTCATTTAGTTTTATTTAATTTAATTTAAATTATTTTAATTCACTTAACTTAATTTAGTTTAACTTTGTTTTTTATTTTATTTTAATTTAATTTTATTTTTTTAACACTATATAATTTAATTTAATTTATTTTATATTATTTTATTTTGTTATATATTATTTTACTTTATTTTAATTTGTTTTATTTTTTTCCTTTTTAATTTCATTTTATTGTTTTTTATTTATTTTAATTTAATTTAGTTTAATTTACGTGTAGTTTAATTTAATTTCATTTTATATTATTTTATTTTATTTTATTCTATTTTTGTTTGGATTTCTTATTATATTTGGTATTTTATTTTAATCTCTTTTATTATATTTTTTATATTATGTATTTGTTCCTTATATATTCTGCAATGTCTCACAGTGGATACCCACTAATGGCATAAAACTAAAATTCTTTCGATAAATAAAACAGAGCGTGCTCCCTCTTGGTACTTGTGTTTGAGATACTAATTCAATTCTGGTATGTAGCAAATAACACCGTTAGCAGAACACTATTAATAGGTAACGATTGCTAGAGTCTGAAAGTTTCAATGGTATCGTAATGTTGCTATTGCCCGCCGTGCTTCATTGCTTCTAATATAGTTTGTATGTACTCGAATATACATACATATACACCAGTTAAAACATGCTTCAGCGCTGTGTTACCTCATAGATTACTGCTTTTAGTGCAACCTTTGGTTTTTGTTGCTATCCCTTCGCACTTGATGTCACTCTCACTGCACACAGTTGATTTGTTATTGCTTTCTTCTCTTGAGGTTTTTATTTCAGCCCACGTATACGAAGTCTCAACGCTTTAGCTGGAATGAAGTGGATATATGTATGTTTTTGCTAGAGCACTCTACGCCATGTAATTTATCAAATTTAATTACTTCACTCTGTGGCTTATATTTGTGCGCTAAAGGCATCTCAGCGCTCAGTCCTTACTTCTATTCTATTTTTTGGTGCGATTTTGTTGCCATTTACTATGCCCTAATTTCATGTCATTGCTTGTTTTTCGTATGTTTTCGTTTTTTGCAATGAGTGCAATGAGTGGATTTTCATATATATAAACATGTGTATATATGTAGTAGTGATTGTAGATACGTGTATGTGCGTTCCTATGGGTCGTAATCCATCTGTTTGCGCTTGTCTGCGTGCGATTTGATTAGTTCGTAAGCTTGGAATCTATTTTTTTTGTGCGAATATATATATGTACGTAGTAATGCTCTTAAGTGGTTGGAATTAACTATCGCTTCACTGTGTGTTTTAGCTGGTATGACTGTATGTAGTTACATGTAAGCATGCGGGTGTGTGAGTGTACTTAAATTGGCGTCAATGATTAAATACTCATTTTCGTTGGCCCAGTTAAGTAAAGTGCTTGACAAATATTTATTTGGGACACAAATACAAATATAACGGTATTTAATATAAAATTTATGCACCGTTTTACGTAGGATCATTAGCTCTATTAGCAATTTATCAGCCATTAATTAGAAAAGAGTGAAAAGTTTATAAAAATTATGTATAATATTTAGACTTTGCAAAAGCCCCAAGAATTAAATATAAACCAATTTTTGAATTAGTTTTTGAGTGGGATCTTATTATTAATTTAAAGTCGTGCGCTTAAACAATTAACGTTTTTTTTGTTACTTAAAATTGTAGCTTATAAGTTACGCAGTAAGTTTGTTATACGATTAATAAGATTTTTATTAATCGGTTTCGCTATTATTAAAATCATTGATGAAGAATTTCTTTGTCAGAGAGTGAAGTCACTTATTGATTAGTCGTTTAAAAAATTTTCAAATAATCATTTTCGACTAGCTGTTTGATCGCATAACTTGGTTTTCTAGCTTAAATACGAAAATAAAAAAAATTTACCCATTAAAAGTATATGAATGTAAATGTGTATGAAGGCATTTTTATTGCTTCATATGACACTGTTAGCCTGTAGCGCCGACCACTACTCACATTCACACACATCTGAAGTGGTAAAATGTCATTTGTATGATGAAAATGACATCTTGACCTCATAAAAACAAGCAGCAGACTCATTGAAACTGACAGTCAGCTGTCCGCAAGGGCCACACGAGTGGCATTTGCATGAACTAATGGTAGGGCGAAGTGTAATACTGGAATTGAGCACATTTGAAAAGCAGACAAATGTGCAAGCTTTATATTTATCTACATATGTAGTCATACAATATATGCATGTGATGTTATGTAAAAAATGTCACTTGCACTTGCTGACAGTTGAGTATACGCAATGGTGTTCCCTCTGTCATAGTACATAACATATGTGGTCAATTTAATTTAATATTAAATTTAATTTCTTTTTTGACAAATGTGCAAAAATAATTTTCAATATGCGTTGTTAAAGGAAAGTTGTGTGACAGTTATTTGCTCATTATAATTTACATATATAGAAATATACGTATAAATACTTATATGTAAAAAAATATATGTATATGCATATAGATTAACAGTTGGTACTGCCATATATGTATGTATTATATACATATATATGATGATAAACATTTGCTATATACTGCGTATGCACTTTGTAATTATATATGATCATATACCATATGTATGTACGTATACCATTGTTTTGTACGTATATTTACTTTCCCACCGCCATAAAAAGGTTTGTTATGAAGTCACTTTATTTAATCAAAATATTTATTTTTTAAGTTAATAAAATATGATAATTTTATTAAATTATATTTGTTATGAATTTTGAAATTTCCACACGAAAGTACGCAAGCTCTGGCTTAAAAATATTGTATGAGTTATTTAATTAAACATTTTAATGGAAAATAATTCAACCTAAACTTTAAATCCAGCGATTAAAAACAAACATAAACATTTTAATGTTTAAAAATATAAATTTTTTTCTACTTTTCACTAGTTTGTGCCGTAATATTTTTCTGAAATTGCTATGGTATGATGATAATGTTACTGTGAATTGGGATTTCAAGATAATCAGATGGCTTGGAGTTGTTGAATAATCCACTTCCTATTTTTTGTGAGTTTGGGCAGTTGTCGAGGATATGGATAACTTTGAATTCGGTACAACCACAATGCGGACAGCTTCGTTTAGGTAGGTCTTTCAAAAGATGTTCATGAGTAGCTAGTGCGTGTCCAATGCAAAGACGCATAAATGTTCTTTTATTCCTGGAAAAGGGTTATAAAGGGTAGACTGATTTTGTCCCTGACATATTGAAATATTTGTAATGATGGTTGTAGCTACTGCACTCGTTTATGAAATTGTCACTGAGAACTTGGTTAGCTAAATTTTTAATGTCGTTATTGGTGAAGTGCCCAGATACATATAGTGGTTCAGCACAAACTTTTTTAGCCCTTTTATCAGCTATTTCTGCCATGAATTCCTTGGAGTTTTGGAACAGAACGTTTCTGATATTTATTATAATGGAGGTTTCGTTTGGTTGGCTGAGGATAGCTTCAATGGCAGATTTGCTGTCAGAGAAAATAATTGCTTTACCTACCATGTTGTGATGAAAAACGTACTGTGTCCAGTAGGGCAGTGGCTTCGGCTTTAAATGCAGAGCAGTATGATGGAAGCGAGTGTGGTGCGATGGTAGCACCTAGTATGTTTCTCACAGAAAATGCAGTACCGGTGTCTGATTTAGATCCGTCAGCGGCATTTCCATACTGCCTCTTCATTACGGAAGTCCAAAAATACACATGAACACTCTACGGACTGTTAATTTTGCGCAACCGTGAGCATTCTCGTCATCTATTGCGTGCTGACCCGAGTTATGCCAAGATGATCGTTCAGGATTTTAAAAATGGATATATCGGTTATTCCAACCATTTTTGCAAGTTCTTCTTTCACCCTAGTCGAGCATCGTCTAGGAAATTTTTCTCTACTTTTTATTATCTTGCCTCGATGCTCCTGCCCGGCCTTGGGTCGTCTTTAAGAGATTTATTCGCTTCTTTCTTTAAATAAATATTTTCACTTTTACATTATGGTTTTTCTCGGACAAGAACCGCCGTAAACCGATGACATCTCATTCATTATAGCCGTAACTGATTTTCCTTGCTTGGGGAAAAATTTTATAACAACACGATTTTCGATATTCGATATTCTCATATTTCACTTTTCTCTCTCGGCTATGACTTTTCTCTGTATAAACCCATTTTGATCTCATATCTAGTTGTCCCGTGCATCATTGAAGAACGTTTTCTAATTACGAGTGTGAAAAAAGCAATTTAAATTATTAAGAAAAATTTCTGAAAATATGTTTGTGATCTTAATAGCCATGCCTCAGAGTAAAAAAAAACTTTTAACTTGAATTTCAGGAAAATTTATAAAAACTGTTCTTAGGAAAATGTCAATGCACTGCACGTTTTCGTAAACTCATTTATGAGCACATTGCCAGAGCAGCAAAAATAAGACTAGATCCTTCAACGAAATCATGTGTAAAATTCATGTATTTATTTCGTATGCATGCACGTACATGTGTGTTTATATTCCACACACCACAACAAAGTAGTAACACAAACCCCATCCTCCAACTAAATACAATACGAGTGCATATTCTGTGCCCTGAACCACGCTCTACACTTCGCTATGGAAGCTTATTGGTGTCACATTAGTTGGCAATTGTATTGACACTATTAAACGAATATAAATTTTCCAACACATTTACACGTTTTGTGAATGCACAACAAAGGGGAATAGGAAACACATACATATATGTAAGTATACCTATAGCAGCGACACTGCATGATTTATGCTCCTGCAACTGTTGTAGACATGGAAAGGTTGTTACTTGAAGAAGATAACTATGTGTGTACGTGTATGTTGGCATGTATGTGTTGAGGCGTGTGGTGAAGAAACATTTGTTACAGACGTGGCCAAAAGCACCACACAACCGTTACGTGTAACGTGCCAACATGACACTTCAAATTATAAATATATCAATACTCCTTCTATGTTGTTGTGTATTTGTAGCTACACTGTTACACACGCCTCACCGCAAACACCGCAAGTAAACTGCAAAGCGAGAAGGAAGTGAGCACGAAATTGAAATAACAGACTGACAAAAGGTACAGAGAGACCATCGAACAAACTACCAATGCAGTAAAGGCAAAAATAACTAAACACAAACACAAAAACAACGACAATAACAGTAGTGGTTTATCTAGAAATATCTAAGAATGCAATTTAAAGTTATCGAACACTTGCAACACGAGTGTCAAAGCGTGACTGTGCCATTTGTTGCAAGCCGCTGTATTTCGACTTGTGTTGCATATATACCTATATATATGTACATACTCTTTTGTGTGTGAGTAAATATGTATAAGCGACTTTAGGGTAATTCGATTTTGTTGATGAAGTGCTTAAAAATTTAGTCCTCTTAAAACAAAATAAATAGAATTTCTAAGGAGGAGCTTTGCTGTCTCTTCAAAAATTTACTTTTAAAAAATTAAAAAAAGAAATTGAGAACGTAGTAACTTTTTCCACATTCTTAATCCTTAAAGTATTATTTACTTTAAATCGATAAAATAAATAAGGTAAACTTCGAATATTGGTCCATTCCTTTCATTTTCTTCTATGCGTGTCGTTTTAATTTGATTATCACAAGGCAAACAAATGGTTTACCGTTCTGCGATGTTCTAATGGCAGAAACAGGCTTGGCAGTGCTTCGTGTGCGAAAAACCTTTGCTAAAGTCGGTTCACCTTTAAACAGCCATACAGTCAACTGCTGCTTATTTTCGAGATCATACGCGAAAATCCACCATTCGTTACCTGACATGATTGTCACGGCGCCGAAGCATTGCTATCGTATTGCTTTTTTTTTAAATATCTCTCGAACAATTGACAGGAGTCTTTTTTGAGGGAATAACAATCTGTTCAGTCAAATGTTCGAACAATGTTTACTGTGTGTTAGTGCTACTAATGCCTATAGTTGCCTCAAACTCATGATAAGCCAAATAAACATTTTGTAATATCAGTTTGCGCACAACATCAATAGTTTCCGGAACAACAATAGATTTTTGGCAGACGTTCACGAAGCTCGTCTTGGGATGATCTACAACTTCGATTGGTTTCACCATACCATCGGAAAACGCTGACCGTATATGGAGCTTCATCGCTAATAATTGAATTAAGTTCATGGATGCACTGCTGTTCAGTTAACCCATGTTGGAAGTTGTAAAAAATATTTTAACTAAACTGTAAACTACAAGTGCTCGTATGTGAAAACATTCTGAGTATGTTTAACATCCGAAAAAGTTTGACATAACTTTACCATAAAGTTGTCAGTTGCCAGATTACAACACTATGGACGGTAACTCCTGTAATATAAAAAGTGATTCTCGTAGTAGGCGTTAGTCAAGCAAACAACCCTCCATATAAAACCAACAAAACCTATAAAAAGTGATTTTCCGAATGGATCAATTTCAGGTTCACTACACGAAAAGATAAGACTTTCGAGCAAATTAAACCACAAATAATCAACACATTCCAATCCATTAAATTTGAAGTCAATTGAATCACAAATAGAATTTTTTCATATAAATTGGTCCCTGGTCCTGATCATTTGTTTAACCAAAGATCAATCTGATTTGGTCCGAAACATCAAAATCGATCCAGGCGTTCTTGTGCTATAAGTGTGGTAACAAACAATACAAAAAGCAACTCGTAGAAATAGTTAGAGTATCCGGTACAACCATTATAAAAATCCTGCACGATCATCTTGGTACGGCCTAAGGTCAGCGCAACATGAGCACCGAGAAACCTCACGACTCCGGAAAAACAATAGCGCGTTGATTATTCACGTGCATCTTGAGATCTCTGTAATGAAGAGATGGTTATTGTATTGCGTAGAATGGTTTCTTGAAATGAATAATGAAGTCAAGGAGGCAGATTCGGCGTAATTTGAAGAAAAAGAGGAAACATTTCTTTCATGGGAGTACAAATAATTATAAAAATGTATCCCTTTTGCGGGTAAATATATTGAAAAGGATGTAACTGCGCTGTGTGCTGTGTGTTTAAGAAAAATTTTAAAGAATATATTTTTTTGTAAGGTTGCCATCTTTTTAAAAATTCTGCTTAAGCTAATTGACTAATTGAATCAAGTTTCAATGAGAAGAAAAAATAATGAAGTAAAATTTTTTTATTCGATAGCACTACATATTAAGTAAAAATTATATATTGGAATTTTATGATTATATTTTAAATGAGGTGAAAAAATACTAGAAAACAATATGTAAAGAATTTAAAAATTATAAACAATATATATTAAGTAAAGTTGGTGATAAATAATATACCATTTGAGTGATTATTTGATGTTTTGATCTCTTTCAAGTGGTAAAACAATTAATTTGATATTAATTATATCGGTTTGCATTTTTAATAACTATAAATATATTGCTCTTAAATCATACATTTTCCTGAAAAATTTACTTTTATTTAAAATAAGTTTTCTGATTTTGGTAAATTTTTACTTAAAAAAAAACACGAACAATTTTCTCAAATTCAAGATTCCCATTTATTTCTGAACCACCCTAATATGTGCTCAAATTCATTTACTATCATGCATCCCCGTTGCTATGGCATCAATAACAAAATGTAGCAGTAAATATTGTTGAGATAAGTAGGATTTGTATTGCGGTTGTTGCGGCGATTGAGTATAGCTGCGGTGGCTACTATTGGAGCTTCTTCCACAGATACGCAGACACTTATTTACAACTTCGTATCCACGTGACTTCTGTATATCCTTTTGCTGCAAAGCTTTGCCCAGCCTGCAGACGTGTTCGTTTGTATTTCTTACGCTTTGCTCTACTCGATTTAACTTGCTGCTACTTGGTGTGTGTTGCATAACCACAAAGTGCCGAAATGGCTTTTTAATAACGAACTCGTCCTGCCGCAACCAACAGAGTGGAGAAGCAAGCACTTGGGTGTTTGCGAACGTCCTTCTCATCATCGATTTTGATTTAATTCTTATTTACTCGCCGCAAAGACTGCCGCTGTTCAGTGGTTTGGCCTTCGAGCCACCGACCAACTAAACCAACAAGATTATTGATCAACTTCCCGTGCTGGGAAAGAAGAAGAAGAAGAAGAAGAAAGAATATTGTATGCAGTTGGGGTTAAGCATTGCAGCTTGCTGGAGCTCTCGCTGGTTGTGCAAGTAAATTTATTTATTGCATTTACAATATTTTTAAGTATATGTACATATGTCTTATATTGTACTGAACAAAGCCATAAATTTTCTCGACTGTAGAGTTGGATTTCAGTGGGGAATCGGGTCGTATAAAAAAATATATTAAACAACAAGCTTGCATTTATTACGCTATTTACTTTGGCTTACGGCAAGGCTACGTGTGATACCTCGATTAAACTTATTATGTGCATTATATTTATGTAGGAAAAATGGAAAATCATTGATATTCGCATAAATATTAGCACAATGAAAATGAGATTTATAAGTGTATTTTATAAATGAATTTTTGTTTACCCTCCGATGCCATAAATACAACCCATTTGAGGCAAAAATTGTAGTGAATATGAAAAAGATGATATCTTGAAATAAATTGGTTACTTCATATTCCTTAATAGTATTTTAAGTTTTATTTTACATCATAATAAAGATAAAAAAATCACATTTTTAGTGAAAATTATTGCTCCGAATTTAAAATTATTTTTTAGCTCTCAAACAAACCAACATTTTTACATTATTTTTAAACTGAACAACTCTGACGTGCATCCTATTTGGCGGCCAGAAGATAACTTAAATATCCACGCCTTGGTTAATCGAACAAAAAATTGTTAATGGTCATATGTTCACGCCATTAAACGGTACTGTCAGTGTCGTCATAGGGGCGAGTTGAGAAATAAGAATAGGGAAGAGTAACGCTATTCCGCGGTGTAAGTAGGAGGAATACATCAAACGAAGACTCAAACGCTAGAAGTAGAAAGGAGAGATAGGCCGGGTCTGTTTCGAAGTTGCAAGGCCAATAGAGAATAGAGATGGCAGAGAGCAAAAGAAAGAATCGACTTTGTCTCGAAACTACAAGGAGGCCCGTTTTGAAACCACCGGGATTGAGAACACCATGTGGTCTTCATATAGATATTTAATTCGATAGGTTTTATATGTATAACTTCCGAAACATCGTCAAGGAAACCCTGACCGATAGTTGCGAATCATTTCCAATACAATGCCTCCGCATGGAAGATGTTCTACAGTCCCTTCTTCTTCTAGCTCTTGGCAGCTTCTAGAGTAATCGGTTCTATGGTGAGTCCAATCTATTGGCGTGTCTACACAAAAGACAGTGTTTTCTTAGCACTAGTAGTAGAAGTTCTTATGTCATTGCTATTAAACTTCAGTAGTTAGTATGTATATTTCATTTAGGCCACATAAGGTTGCTTGTTGAACAATTCAGAGATTGTTTCCACCTGGACTCAGCATATATGCTTCCTGTTAATCAGAATCTAATTGTAAGGTGGTGTTTAATTTGGCTAGTTCGTCTGCTTCATAATTACCGGGTCTGTCTCGGAACCCATCGCAGGTTTATTGTGAGTAGGATGCTAGTCCCAATAATAGATCAAGATATTCCTTTGCTTACATTCTAAAAGACGTTATTAATTTCAAATCCGCTAGGTAGATATAAATATGTACAATATATATCTTGTCATGAGCACCCTCTTTGACCAAACCAAAAAACTTTCTTTGATTGCAATAATCGCCGCTTGGAAAACATTGTAATGATCTAGCAGTCGGAAGGCCATTCTGGTACCTAATTTTACTAAAAAGACAACGCCTTCCATTCGATTTTTCTCATTTTCCGGCCACTATAAAATATCAATTCCTTTTCAAGAGAATTTCTAAAGAGATAGAAACCTTAATACATATCCAGCAGTCCTGAAACATCTTTACATTAATAGCCGTGATTCGTTTTCTCTGTATTTTTGCGGCTGCAATTGCCGACTAATTAGCACTGCGTACTACTATTATCAAGGTTAGGGTTCAAGTTCAGCATTCAAAATGATTGAAATCTATTTTTTCTAATTGCGGGCGCTTCTTGCGGGGTACGTCCGATTATATTTTTGACATAAAATTAAAGCACCTCAAAGAAATCCAACGACCGTTCTGGGCGGCTTATATATGTACCATATATATGTATATATCTCACAAATATTTTCAACTTAAAGTATTCAAACACGTGGCAACCCTTTTGTTCTGAGAATAAATAATCATTATTAACAAAAACCTATTTCTATGAGATTTGAAAACCGATTAGAAATTTATTTTGCTGTATTCATATATTATATTTTATATTTTGCAAATGATTGCTTTTGAATCTTTTATAAGAGGATTATTCTGTAATTTGCTTTTACAAAATTGGGTTGTACTTGATTACAAGGACTCTTGTTTTAAATTCGATTTGAGAAGTTTAATTAGCATTTTACCTTCAGTTTTTATTTAATTTGAATCATTTCCCATTGTTCGGAATTTAGGAATTCTTCTTCTTTTCAAAATCAATATCAATGCATTTTTAAATTTCTAACGAGTTGTCGAATGCTTACTTTTATTAAATTTGTATAAATTACCAAATTTTGAAATTCAATATTGGTATTGAAATGCATACATCGTCCGCATAGAATTTTTGTCAATTTCAATATCAGAAGCCAAGCAGCCATTTATCGATGGCCAAAACTTTTGTCATTTTAATTTTAATTTAATATTCAACTGGACAATGGTGTGCAAAACTCATGTCATATGGCAACCAACAGAATGCTGCATGCTGAATACAAATAAAGTGTGAAAATGAGAACATAAAGGCAAGCCAAACAAACAAACAAACAAACACAACAATGGAAAGGGAACAAATAACACATGTTGTTGTGATATCATAGAAAAACATTATAGAAAAGTTCAGCACGTGCGATATTGCTATATAAGATAGGCACTTGTGCGCACACACATCCATACACGTATGTAGGTGTGCATGTACACGTACATACCCAACAAGGAAAGATACTAGTTGTGCACTAGTGTCCAAGTAGTTTGCATTTATACACTAACTAGTTTTTCTTTCATGCTTTCTTATGACATTGTCTGTTTTTTTCACACGATGATATCTTACGAGTGATAATAAACATCAGCATTATACTAGTTAAATACTAGTTCATTTGGGCATACTGAATTTTTACTCGTAAAAAATAAAAATATAAACAAGAAGGAAGAATCTGTCTTCGACCATGCAGTCTTAATACCTTTCTTCAAACTCAATTTGGATGAATTTCAGGATCAATATCTATTTATTTTAATTCTAGCGGACCCGACGAACTTCGCTGCGTCTCATTTCCATGTATATGGATTAACTCCAGAGTGATAATAAAATATGGATTGTTCAAATCTGAATTTGAATTATAATTATTTGAATGGAGTGGGAATAAATAGAACGCCGATTATTTTTTTTTTTTTGACGCATTAGCAAATACGCCAAGTAAACAAAATTTTTTTCGAATTGAACGGTGTCAGGTCCACAACTCGAAAAGAAAATAATCTAAAGAAAATTTAACCATAAATAAACGAATTTCAAGTAAATTAAATCATAAATAGGATTTCTCTGTTTTTACATTTTTTAATAGAAAAACCTTTACAAAAAGACAATTTTGAGGAAACAGAAGGAATAATTCGATTTTCAGTATCTTTTTTTCAAAAGCCCACTATTTTATTTTTTTTAAGCATGTTATTAGTTAGTTCACTAGAGTGAACCATAAACAATAACAATCTTTTCGAGTTTTTTATTTCAAACGACTACGAAAGGCTGTGCGCTTCCCTGAAACCGCTCAACGTTCCTTTGAGGACTCCACTTCAACTCAAAAAATTATGATAAAATCAATGTAAAATTAATTTAAAAAAATTTTTTTTATGCTTGAAAGTAGCAACATATAAAAGATTACAAAACGATCGCATATTATTTTCCTGCTTAAAAAATTCACGAACAAACGTCAAAATTTCAACCGTCTCACCGGTCTACTACCTTAAGTCAACGCATGATGCCTTCTATCAAGCTATGGAAAGGACCATGAAAATCTGATCCGTGGGTACCTTCCGAAAAATTGTCAAATCAGTTAATTCGGCCGTATATAATATTATATTCCGACAAATTATCGGTGTAAATGTACAAGTTCATCTGTGAAACAAGTTTGGTTGAAATGTATCAAAAACTGGGGAACTACTTACAAGCTGCTAAATCAACTCAGGTCATCATTCTGACCAGACCGATGGGTCCATTTCTTCCCTTGTTGGTACCAACTTACTGCGGATCAAAGTAAATATTTATATCATTCCATGAACGTGAAATGCGAGACTCGACCGATTTAAGTACGACAGTCATAACCACTAGCCACCCGGCTATCCTTGCGATGTAATTGGTATGATTTCACCCTTAAAATACTAGTATTTAACTAGAATTTTGTATACTAGTTTGGCTTCTCTCTCAGGGTATGAATGTTACGTAGTGCTATATGTACATAGGTATGTACATACACACACAGATGCTATCCTTTGTAACCTAAACATAATATCCTGCTGTTGTGGCCAACTTTTTAGTTATTTCGACATTTGCTGCATATTATTTTTACGCTGCAACGGACTTTGGTTGACATGAAAACAACAGCAACAACAACAACAAAGCAATAACAACAGTAATTTTTGCATGTAATATAAGGTATGTAATGAAAACAAAAGGGAAATGAGAGCGAAAAAAGTTACCGAAATGGGCAAATAGCCAACAAAATATTGTTTGTGTATATGACGCTAATATTGTTCCAATGGTTAATGCTACTAGAAAAGATGAAACAAAGACGGCATATAGCTCACTGGTTATGAAAAGTGGTAATAAGGCCCATACTATTTTACGGGGAAATTAAAAGTAGGGAAATCTTAAACAAACTCTTAACTATATGCGAGACGATCGTGGTTTGGGTCCTTGGACTTGTAGACAACCCAGGAGATCGCGAACCAGATGAGATAGCAAGAAGGCGTAAATTTCTAACCACAATATGCGGGCATACCTCTTTTCCTTGCAAAATACCTGTTAAGATTGGCCGGGTGAAACCACTTACAATGCAACCAGAGAGATCTAGAACATTCGGCGTAATAACCGGACAGTGTTTGACTGGGACTCAAGGTAGATGGATGCGTTAGTTCTCTAATGACTGCAAGCGCAGCTAAAGAGACATAGACGAAGAGGAGTTAGTGGAACATTACCCCTCCAACTGCAACACCAAGCGGTCTCAGCATCTAGAAAGGTGGGAGCAATCTTTTATTATAGACCGCAGTGGACCAACAGGCCTAAGAGTGTACGGGATTAGTTTCCAAGCAATTCAGAATATAATATATTGTATCCAAGTGAGTGAAAAAATAACTCTCAGAACGAGTTCATTTATGAATGTAGAATTGCCACATTGCAAAAAGAATAATATATTTATATATTTATATGTGGACTTGAGCCCTGGATCACTCCTCTGGGTGTGGTAACAGTATGATTACATATAGGTATAATATCAATGTGCGCGAAAATTTATAATACTCCGCATTAACAACTACAGCAGTCAATATGCCCGGCAGATTGACTAGCGTAATAATGGTTAATAATAACAATAAAGCAATATAACAATAGAACATCCAAAACCCACAACAATCAGCCTCAGTATCGCTTTGTGCGATACGCTATGATTTTGAGATATCAATGTATTGTTATCTAATTCAGCCTATTATCTATTCGAGCCACCACGCGCCTCAACATATCTGTACATATATGCAAACAGTAGTCGGTAATTCACCCAAACATACCCATACATATACATATTTATTTGCATCTGAGTATTTGTTTATCTTTCCAGCAGGTTAAGTCGTTTGTTTGCATCATTCAAAAGCCGCAGGCCGGAAGACTTGCCATCCATTGTATTTTGTCACCTTTATACATGGCAAACCCACTTATACTGACAAATATAATACTATAAAGATATTTTTGTACTGGACTTTAGTAATTACTGCTAAAAATTTAAATTTTACTTTAAAACTAGGGAAGAATCTGAAGCGCTTAGGCTGAGTCTCTAAGGAGAGTCGAACTAAGGCGACGAAATTTTCCTCAGCGGGAACGATACTTACTGAACAATTTCAACGATCGAAATAAAATAAAATAAAATAATATAATTAAAGTAAAATTAAATAAAATGAAGTAAAATAAAATAAAATAAAACAAAATAAAAAAAAAATAAGTGAAAAAATTAATAAAAAACAATTCAAAATAAAATAAAATAAAAAATAAAATGAAAAATTATAAAAATAAAAATAAATAAATCTTATATATGATAGATGATATAAGATTTTGACTTATTTGTAGAAATGTTATATATGATTTGATTTACTTGAAATTCGATACATAATTAGCCTTTTGCTTAGATGAGCAGGAAAACTACTCCTCTCTCCGAGAGGACTATTCCTCTCTCGGGGAAGTGGATCAATGTCAATGGTAACAGCAAGAATATTGTATTCCCACAAGTATTGAGTAAATAAAGTTATGATAAAAAGATATCCCGTGATTAATTTTTCACAAATTCAATGAGAATGTGTGACAGCGAAGCTTTGCAGGGTACAGCTAGTATACTTAAATTATATATATATATACAAGTGGTGCTTAGTAGCCGGGACAGTTAATACGAAGCCGCCTCGGAACGGCTGATGGTTTTTATGACGAGCTTTTTATTTCATGTCAGAAATACACTCGGAGGGGTTGGCATTCCCTGTCGAGAGGCGACCGCAAATAAAAAATTTAGCTTAATTTTTTATTTAAATAAATTTTCAATCCCTTTTTTTTGGATATTTCTCGTATCAGGATTTGAAACTTGGCCTTCCCAATGGCAGAAGGTAATGTCACTCGGCTACCGCGGCCGCCATGGTAAAATAAAATTAAATAAAACGAAATAAAATATAATAAAATAAAAAGTAAAATACGAAATGATCACAGCATTTCAGTTTTTATTTATTTGAGGTCATTATAATAAAATAAAAAGAGTTTAATACTTTTAGTCACCCCTTTGTGAATAAAACTACTCGAAATCTATTTAGAACACGCGATTTGACCATCCCCCAAACACGAAGCGTAGGCCATCATATGTGGAATGGTGTTTTGATCATAAACTCCAGTAAATAAATGAGCCCAAGGCCCCGAAGCAAAAACGGCGACATCGTCACCGCCATGCGTCTCGGAGTCTAGTGGTACGGTAACAGGGAATTCATCACGTGGTTTACCCGTTATAAGCGTTGTGGGATCCTGTCGCTGATGTTTCTCGACATCATAAAACTTGTCATAACTTGGACCATTTGCATAACCCAAAGTCATATACGGCTTGCCATCGGATGGCTTACCCGGTGCGGGACCAAAAATATCATTTCCACGGAACTAGTTAAGAGAACAGAGAAGAGTTAATATTAAAAAGAAAATTGAAAATAATATGTTACAAATTACCGCATAACCGGAATAAGTGAAGGCGTGCGAATGGTCAGCGGTGACCACAATCAAAGTGTCCGCTTCATCTGTCAGCTCACGTGCCAGTTGTATGGCCTTCGCAAACTCCAACGTTTCATCCAATGCAAGACGTGCATAGGTATCGTGATGTCCATGGTCTATGCGTCCACCCTCGATGAAGATGAAGTAACCTTGTTCGTTATCACTCAAGAACTCAATCGACTTACGTGTCATTTCCGCTAGTGTCGGCTGACTGCTCTGCTCATCTGTCTCCAAGTGATATAACATATGAGTGTCTTGGAAAAGCCCCAACAAACGATCAACGTTCGTTCTATTCAAGTTGTTCAACTCTTCGAGGGTCTCAACGTAAGCATTTCTGCTGCTCTGATTTTTATATTCTTCAATCAGGTTACGGCCATCACTACGTTTACCCTTCGCATTTAGCGTGGTGTCTACGAATTCTCGTCTGCCGCCACCTAATATCACCGAGAGCTTACTACCCACCTCACCATGTATTAGTTGGTAGGCGATATCCTCCACATTGCTGTCTGCTCCGCAGTCACCCTTCACCTCGCTATCGTTCTCCCAATTACGCTCAGCCACGTGTGCATAGACGCCAGCAGGCGAGGCGTGCGTTATTCTGGTGGTGGTTACCACACCAGCCGATTTGCCTGCATCCAAAGCCCACTTGGCTATGGAGTTAACATAATTCGAGCTATTCCGAGATTGTAGGCAGTCTGTGCGGTCCACGTAACCACTCACACCGATAGTGCCACCAATGGCTTTAATGCCGCACAGATATGCTGTCGCAGTAGACGCTGAGTCGGGTACTATCTTATTGACATTGTAGGTGCGGGAGAGCCCTGTGTAGGGAAACTTCTCAAAGGCAAGCGATTGCTCCTCACCACCGAGCAGGGTGCGCGCCGCTGAGTGTGTGGTAATACCCATACCATCACCCAGGAACATAATCACATTCTTAGCGATTTTTGTATTCGTGGGTGTGTGCAGCTTTTCTTTAACAAACTGCTTGCCCTGTTCCAGCCAATGATCTGAGGAGTCTTCGGCAGCAATTTTCGTTTGATATTCCACACCTCTGCCAACGCTCGGAAAATCGGGATGCATGCGACTCTCTCGACAATCCTCATCGTCCAGCCTGCAGCCGGAGAAAGCTCGGCCACTCGATAGTAGTAAGCAGACAACTGCAGTGACTAGCAGTATGTGTCGCGACATGACTGAATTGTTGAGAGTTGAGTTTTTAACTGGCGTAATACTTTTCTCGACATTACTTAAATAGGAAAAATAGTGGTGATAAAATTAATCAGACATTTATCAAAAAATTAATATTTTTTTCACTGCACATGTATGGTTGTAGGTATGAACTGATAACTTGAGATCGTGCAAAGGCTAGCGATAATTGGCGCACGTGAGTGCCAAATGATGCTTTATTGGCCTACAGCCGATATAATCTCTAAAAATATTTTGCTTTGGTAACAGCCTAGGCCGCCACAGCTCGTAAACGCGACTTTCAGGTGACATGGAAAACTACAATATGAAAAAAAAAATTGTAAAAAACTCAACAGTAACAATAAACAATTAAATACCAATCAGCAAAGTCTACTGAGTTTTTGCAGAAATCTTATCAACTGAGCTATAATAAACCATAATTCAGGTAAAAAATCCAATAAAAGAGGAATCGATATTAGGAATACTTTTTATAATTTTCTTCGTAGAGAGTTCAGCAATGAAAGTTGACGCCGAAAAGCTTAAAGTTCTTTTGTTAGGTAAAAGAGATTTCTTTCTTAAATAAAATTCTTCACTTTTTCAATGAAATATAGCCGAGAAATTCTCCTCTGTTCGTTTAAGTTCTGTGGAGGCATGCGCTTTACAGATAAAACTCAAGTATCCTCTCTTTTTTGCTCTCTTTCACTCATATGTATAGTGTAAGTTTTCTTTGCTACTACAACAAAATAAAGGTCTAATCAGTTAGTTTGTTTTTGATTGTTTATCTGGTTTTGTAAAGGGTGTTCTTTAAACATATGGTTTTCAAGAAGAGATAAAACGTAATTACTGTTAATATGTGGAAAGAATTTAGCTATGTTATAAAGATTAGACTATTTCATTCTGTTTTAAAAAGAATTTCGAGAGTCCTAATTTTCGACCACTTTTATTCTCTTCCGAAGCGTCACTCGTCTTGGGCTAAGCTGCGTAGGCAAGCGACTTCACATAATCTCATAAAAAATACTCTAGCTATGTAAATTATACGACCTTGGAGACCAAGTCACAACTCCACGACGTGTGGTAATGCGCTCACCAGAAGTTTCCTTTCGTTGGTTGAAAAGCATGTAGCGTCGTCTTGTGGGCACCAAAGTTCGATTATATCAACAACCACAAATTCAGCCACGAAAACATCATTAATCAGGGTCCTATTAACTGTAAGATTATGGCCAGCTTCAGAAATATAGACCCTCTGTACACAGAGCACACTAAACAATCACTTTCTGAGGATGTAACGGCGCTTGAATAAAGCTACCACAAAAAAAAAAATAAAAAAGTATTGCCTCATTTCCTTGCTCCCTTTCTCGTCTTCTTCTTAACATTTTTAAAATTTTCTCTATTCTACGAGCCCTGACCACCATTAATTCGCACGGCTGGTGTTTTTACGCATATGCAATGTTTAGCACACAATATATGTGAAGTTAATGCAGATAACACATACAAACATATATTTTTCTGAAAGATAATTTGGTTCTCTATTTGATAGAAAAAAAGTTTTTGTTGTTGTTTAGCGCACAACAACAACAGCATTTATTTAAATACACTATTCTTATTATTGTTTACAAACACTTGACCACTATTATTTCGTACGCTACAAACTTTACAGTCTATTTGGCTTAATATAATATATATACTTAATATTAATACTTGGTAACATCACCCTTAGCCTCTATAACATATTTACAACGATCCTGCATTGAATTAAGCAGGTTTTGGCACTGCTCTGTTGAAATAGAGTTCCATATTTCTTGCAGCTTAATTTTTAGCGCTGGAATAGTTCTTTGAGGCTCATTTCTCAAGCGCCTCTTCATAATTCCCCATATATTTTCAATTGGGCTGAGATCTGGACTATTAGATGGCCAATCCAATTGCTCAATTCCTTTTTGCTCCAGCCAACTTCGGGTTTTTCTACTAGTGTGAGATGACGCTCCATCTTGCTGAAAAGTATATTCACCACCATCTGACAGCTTTGGTATTGATGGCAGCAAATTTTCTTCCAATATATGCATGTACTTTTCAGCGCTAACAATTCCATCAACAAAATGCAGTTTTCCTACCTCCTTGGCAGACATGCATCCCCAAACCATAACGCTTGCAGGGAACTTTACTGTCCTTTTAAGACAATCTTTATGGTACGCTTCTGCCTTTGTACGAATAACTCTTCTCCGCGAATCACCCACACACACATCGAATTTAGATTCATCGCTAAATATGATGGTATTCAATTACCTTTGAGTCCAAGATATTCTCAGCTTAGTCCGTTGCAAACGCTTCTTCTTTTGACGAAGTGTGAGCAATGGCTTTTGCTTTGCCTAAAAAGTAATTTACTTATTAGGCTTAAGTTCGCTAAGTAACTTATCAGTATACTAACCTTATAGAACCCAAAGTTAAGGTCTTTTGAATTTTTGCGGGTCCATTCACGTCCTACATTTCGCCCAAATTTTTTGGACCATTCAGCTGCAGCATTTCGCAAAGATTGCCGCCGATCGGCCTTAACTATTGCGGCCAATGCTCTTTTGTCGCGATTTGTTATTTTCGACTTTCGCCCTCTTTTGTCGATTTTACAATCAATCGATCCATTTTTTTTCCAATATTTTACAATAGAAAATACCGACGACTTATTTAATTGCAATGTTTTAGCAATTTTACCAAATGACTCCCCAGATTTGTGATAATTAATAATTAAATTTCGAATCTCTTCACAAATTAATCTGCAAGAAATATGGAACTCTATTTCAACAGAGCAGTGCCAAAACCTGCTTAATTCAATGCAGGATCGTTGTAAATATGTTATAGAGGCTAAGGGTGATGTTACCAAGTATTAATATTAAGTATATATATTATATTAAGCCAAATAGACTGTAAAGTTTGTAGCGTACGAAATAATAGTGGTCAAGTGTTTGTAAACAATAATAATAATAGTGTATTTAAATAAATGCTGTTGTTGTTGTGCGCTAAACAACAACAAAAATTTGTTTTCTATCAAATAGAGAACCAAATTATCTTTCAGAAAAATATATGTTTGTATGTGTTATCTGCATTAACTTCACATATATTGTGTGCTAAACATTGCATATGCGTAAAAACACCAGCCGTGCGAATTAATGGTGGTCAGGGCTCGTAATAGCTTGATATATTGTAGAATATACAATTTTGATGGCAATCCCTATCGCTAAATGGGTAGATGTTTCTGTTATTGTAGGCTGTAAACAGAGAAAGAATATTTCAATGCTGTTGGACCGAGCTAAAAGCGAGTAAAACGAGGTTAAAGCACAACTAGGCATTGGATAGAGTTCTGTTGTCAATAAAGCATGTAGGTTTCAAGTCAAATTCTATGAAAGTTATGTGATTTTCGAACTAAAAGACACTGCTAATAGTCGTTTTCTTGTTATAAAGTCCGGTTGGTGACGACACAAGATCTCATCTGACGTCATTTTATAGTCGCTGATCTCGAAACCTTCTCAAAGTCTCCGCATCTCTTCGTAAAATTTTCGAGCATAACACCTGTCGGCCAGCTTCTGAAGCCTTTCATACTCACGCAACCCGGTCTTTTTCTTTTTCGTCTGCATATGCCTCTTGCTTCCCTCTGGATTTTTTGCTATCCATCTCACCTCGTGACGTTTCGAGAGAGGCAGCCTGCTTTCGCTCCACTGCTGCACGACAATCCTCATCGCACCAGCTGTTTTTAGTCTTTCCGAATACCAAGTAAATTAAGCGAAACACATTTCTATAGCAAAAGAGGACTAACAAAAAATATCCTTTAGGTAGAGTTTATTGTTTTTAATATAGTAAAACTATCATTATTACAGTTTTTGCAGCAAAAACAGTTGGAGCTTTAATGCGCAATAAGCAACGAGACACAAATCCATTTAACGACTGCACAGATGTAAACAAAATGAGAGCAAGCACGAGGACACACAAACGAAAAATATTTAGTATTTCTGAAAAGCCAAGGAGCAACGCTGTCGCGGAAGCATTGTAAAATGGCACCCAAAAAGGGAAAATTAAAAATAAAAATAAACAAAAATACCATAAAAAACAGCAAGAGGAACATAAAATTTAATTTCAGTATTCAATAAAAGCAACAGTGCGCGGGTGGGCTCGGTAGGGTGAGAGGCGGAATGCTGCCCTACAACATACGAGTACGAGTAAGTGCTGCGGAGTGCGACGTAAGAGATAAGAGAAATTATGTATTTACATATGTACATATGTAAATGCTTCAGGAAAGTAGCGGAAAACAAGCGAGTGGCAGCACGAAAGCTACTGCTTGCAAGAGGGTCTGGGCGCGATTCTGAAAAGTGAAAGCGCGCACTGTAGGGACCACATCAGGCCGATAAATGTATGCAAATAAACAAACAGATGAAGAACAGTTATTGAATGCCGATGCCGCAACGTTTATGGCGTGTCCCTCATGAACTTCCAGTCTGTTGTATCTTGAGCATATGCGAGCATTTACGAGTTCATAACTAAGCGTGCATGTGGGTGACGTAAATGCTCTGCACGGAGCACGGTAAGTGCAAAAGCTTAAGTGCTTGCGAACACATGTTCAGCCAAGTAGTGTGGAAGGAGAAGCGGAGAAAAATGAAAAATTGTCTATAAAGAGGAAGCATAAAATTATTATTGAATGCAAGCGCAATGCCCAAGGGTAGATGGGGTGGAGAAAAGATGTGTGAGTGCGTTGTAAGAAAACAATTTTAATAAAACTTGGCAACCAGTATTGGCGAACCCGATAGCTGAGTGGTTAGCATTGCGTACAGGGTTCGAGTTCTGGGCTTACAAAGCGCCAATTATAAATATATTTTTATACTATATAGCAACTAGTAAGTGAAGCCTAGCCCACCGGAGGAGCTTAAAAGTGTAAGTTTCTTCATTTGTAGAGAAAGCAACGATTCATTTGGGCAAAACTGCAGCAGAAAACCGACTAAGTGCGTACAAAATCAAACGCTTCCATACAAAAAAGTAACTTGAATACCCACACACATATTTTAAATATTGAATGCTGTCTTCTATTTATATTTTTTTGCGTTAATCTTATGAAATCCTAAATAAATTAAGCATTATTTCTTACTTAAAACAACATTCTCGAAACCAAGAAAAGACCTTATAAATACTATGGGAGCTCTGCACCTTCAATTTCAATGGTTAAGAAGTGCTTTGCCAAGTATTGTTGTGGACGTATCAATACAAGTGACGCTCAAAAGATTTATTATCTCATCTGTATCTCAACTGGTACGCGGGTACATCACATTTTACATGAATATTTGGATATGAAAAAGCTATCCGGGCGATGGGTGATGCGATTGGTCATATACGACCATAAGTCCAATGGTGTGTCGGGCGATATTGGACCGTAATCCAAACGAATTGTTGCGCCGTTTCTTTACTGTAGGCGAAACATGGACCCAACAAAACACACCAGATTCTAAAGAATAATCAAGGCAGTGGGTTCCACCGGGTGAACGTGGACACCTGTGTAGTCACCAAGGCAATAATTCATAATTAATAATTTAGATTTTTTTCAATTAAAATATTGAATACTATTAAGTAAATTAAATTTAATGAAGTTTTTTTTGCTTGATAAGAATTTAATTTTATTAATTTTTGCATAGTTTTATACTCTTCACGACCATTTCAAATTTGTGGTATTTAATATAGAATAAAATATTAATTCTCATATCTGAACAAATCGGTTATGTCGGGGATATATGAAAATTTCAATGATTTTCGGTACCAAATAGTTATTTGCACGTGTGAATATTTTTTTCATTTATTTATTTCTTTTCGACGGATTTTTGACTCCGCTCCCAAAAATTCAACGAATTATAAAAATATTTGTCTTAATAGGATCAGTGCCTGGGACACTTCGTGAAATTTGAACTAAATTGAACCTTTAGCTTGATTCTTTGCCTAGATTGGTTCCAGGTCTACTTTCCGGGAGAAAAAAGTGGACAAACAAAAAAATAATAATAAAAAATCAAGCAAATCTTTAAATATGTAAGTTAGTTTTTATAAGAATGTGTGTTCAATTTAAACTTATTTATTGAATATATAATATAAAAAGGAATTAATATAGATATGGTATAGTATTCAATTCGAAAGTATTTACCCAAATACAAACATTCTCTTTATCAAATTAAATACTTATAAAATGTATAAATACTTTGAATGCCAAGTGAATATTTACGAACGGCAGCAGTTGCAGAAGCAAAGTCACAAATCTACTCCAACGCAATATTTATTTATATATTTTCACAAATCGCATAAATCTCAAGTGAGTTTGCACAATTGACTACTTTTGACATTTACAAAAAAAAAATACAAAAAAAAAATAGAGGAATATAAATAAAAAAGCACATGAAAAAGGTTTCTTGGCAAGCGAAAGTAATTTCGGCTGCTTAACTTTGTTTGGCTAACAAATTGAAATAAGATTGAAAAATTGAAATCCACGATTCTTCAATGCAAATATTGTTGAGTTGCAACTGTGGATTACATAAAGATGCAACTGTGTATATGAATGTACGAGTATGTGTGTGGGTGTGTGCATGTGGCTTATTTGCTCCCACTTCTACTACATGTATATGCAAGCCACCTGTTTGTTGGCAACGAATGCGATTTCAGTTTAGATTTCAATTGCACATATTCGCTAACTGGTTGTTGTGCAAATACACACACACACACACACACACCCAATATGCATGCCAATAACGCCACTGGAGTAAGTGGAATTTCTGTGAGCAGATTTGTATGCGTGCCAATTTTATCTATCGGTTACATACACATACTATACATATTTTTCCGATTTGCATCTCTTTCAACTTAACTGATTTCAGTCTTAAATTTTTGTTCACCTTGAATATTTGCATTCGCTGGAAAAAGTGTACAATTTTGGTTCACGGAAACGATTGAAGATGCAATAAAGACTTCAATTATTTTTTTCCTTTTGCTTTTATGAAATTGGCAGACATTTGCATATACCATGTCTCGTTTTTTCTTTGAGCTGCTGCCCAAATTGGCAGTCAGCGTGTGACTAGGTGCATTCTCTTGAAGACAAACTTGAAAGTAAAAATTTTCGTAACTCAATTCTAAATCTGTTGGTTGTTCCAACAAAATTAAGCAATTTGACTATAAAAAGTTTAATTCGAAGAAATTAACGCAAATAAAAAGAATGTGACTTTTAGGAAAAACACTCGCTCTGAAGTAATTATCTAAGGTCTAGTAAAAAGAAATCCATTAATTTTGCTTGGAACTGAAGGCTCTATTTATCATTGTTGGATTTATCCGAGTTAGGTCATATAATGTACCGTTTTGCTTTATAAATTTTTACGCTTATGAAGGTAATATCATTATGCCTCTCTCATATCTCTTATAGAAACACTTGGGAAAACGATTTTCCCAGTACCTTCTTCCAGTACCTCCCAACAAAACTCTCGGACCATACGGTGATTCAACATCGATTTATACGGTTTGACATTTCCCTTATGAATCACAATCTCCTCTGCGATTGTTTCTTTCAGACGGTCCAATTTCTGATGGTGCAGGCTTGTGTCAGCAGGTTGACCGTAGGACAGCAGCTCCTAGTGGATGGATGATCCTTTGCCAATCCCATCAAACACACAACAAAACCTTCCTGGACGTCAATCTTGTCTTGGTGACTGCTTGTATCGGATCAGTGCCCTTCGACCACAACCCAAAGTAAACAACAGTCGACTTATGAGTATTTAAATATGAATCGTGAACAAACCGAATCCACCGATAGCCACCAACAACTTTCAAAACGTTTATTTTTTGAGTAGGCTTGTCATCTATTTCAAAGTTTTGATTCGAAAAGCTGGCCACAATAGCCGAGTCAAAGTACCAGAGTATATATTTTTAATTTATTAATTAAAATTAAAATTTTTAGAACTTTCAATTTTGAATAAAACATTCAAATGATTAACTAAATTCAATATTCATATTACAATCTGGCTGTCCATGAAGGATTTTTGTCTAATTTTATTGCTTCTTTCTTGCCATTGAAAACTCAAAAATTCAATTAAAGATTCACTCTACAAGTAAAAAGGTGAACTTTATTTTTCACAGTTGAAAAAATAAACACAATTCAGGCACCTCTCATACATATATACATATATATTTTCCGCCTTAAAGAGCACATAGCACATTTTATGCCAAAATCTCAGCTGTCAAATTCTGGCAACTTGACTCACCTTTATGCACATCAACAACAAACAATGAAAGAAAGTATAAATGTGTAAAATGATGCATTGCCATTCCGCGTGACTGCTCGTCATGTCTTGCCATTTCTGCACTCAAGTAATCATTTCAAGCATTACCCATGTACGAGTACATACCATATGTATGTGTACAAGCAGAGAGGAAAATAAAAATATATATTTTGCAAATAAGCAGCTTTTAAGCTACCTTGAATTACGAAAACAAGAAACATAAAAGCGCAAAAAGTGAAGCAACAAATCAAAAAATGAAAATATTACCAGAAATCATATACCAAAAGAGGCAACAACATATAAACATACATACATTTTTATTCTGCGCTTTGACCTCGAAGCCGACGCCTCACTTTCAAGCAAGCGCAAGCGAAATGAAGAAATAAAGTCCGAAATAAAGCTAAATGAAATCAAATGAAATTACAAGAAAATATTATCAAAAAAAAAAAAAAGTTGAAAAAAATTTCCAAATCGCATTTGTGTACACTTCACTTAACGCGCTGGGTGAAAGCAGCAGAGAATGTCGGGCAGCATCAGCAACCGGCAGTTGAAGTACAATAGATAGAAACGCACACACACACACACACACACACATGCACGCTGTACTGTATGTATTTACATGTCCTTTTCAATTATCAGAAAACTGAGCCAAGAGATATGAGAATGAATTTTCGTTACGAAAAATGCTTATATTCCGGCAGTTAAGTCAAGGTATGGGTAGCTGAAGATGCGGGCGAAAAAGGGGCGAGGAACTGGTAGAAAAAAAAATTATACTTGATGCCTGACTCAACAGACTCAACTCGCAAAGCAGCACTAAAGCACTAAAAATGGAAAATGGAAAAACGGCAATTTCAACTGGCAGACGCGGCGAACAGCGGGGAGCTGCATGTGTGGCGAAGAACGCTGCATATGTGCCAGAAGACGCATATGTGCGTTGCGTTTGTGTTTGTGTTTGTGTTTGTGTGAGAAACTACAATAATTTTTTGCTCAGAAACATTAATGCATGTACCATATTCCTTTGCTGTGCAGCTGCGTCAAGGCGTTAGAATGAGTGAAATCACTTCACTTAAGCCAAATGCAATTTCATCATCAGTCAAGAATGCCACACAACGACAATGTCTATTAGGCGGTATGACTGCAGAGATGTAGGAGCTGTATGTTTACAGTGAAATCTCAAAATATAGAGGAAGAGTACTAGTTTGCTACTCGAATTTCCCAACTGAATTTGTATTAGTCCGGAAAGCACCAAATTGAACTTTTTCGGTCTAGTAATTTTCTGCCCAAATAAAAGGATTACAATGATATATGTTATTCGCTATCTTGCTTTAAATATATTAAACAAATTATACGTATAGTTGTAATATGGAAATTAACTAGTGACTCCTTTGTCTCTTTAAACTAGTATACTCGTATCTAACCGCAATATAAAAAATAGTTTGTTAACTACTAATGGCTTGTTTTATGTGGCCTTCATAGGTATGTTGGTATGGTTCTAGTATGAGCTCAGTTGAAAAAGGAGTGAGAATTTTGTATTTTGTCACCTTCAAAGTAATCACCCCAGATATAATGCTTTTAATCCAGTGATTTTCCCAATTCTACAGAGCACTTAAAAAGTAATTTTTCCTCCTTCGCAGTATTTATCGGCCAGGTCTCGTGAATACTGCTTACACCAGAAAATACTGCATCAAATACCTTCAAAGCTGGAGTACTTTCATTCATTCGAACGATGTGATCTAGGCAGCGTAACCGCTGTTTCTCGATTCGCTGCATATAACTCACACAGCTCATCGTGGTATTCGCCGCTAACAATGCGTAAAGAGAAATAAATCGTTCCCAAAACGTTCCGCTTGAAGACTACCAAGGTCGACCCATCAAATGTTGTCATCGTTCATGCCTTTGGCCATACAGCAGGACAGAAATGATGAGCTACTTGAAGAGTTTGGTCTTTGTTCGTTCAATTGTCTACTCAGTCCAAAGTAGCACCTGTTAGGAAGAGTGATTCTGCGCTGGTTTTCGAGACTGACACCCTTGTTGGAGTTAATGCTGTCCCTAAATAGACGAAATTGTTAGGACGTCGAAGCTATGACTGTCCACAATGACATAGTAGCCGAGTCGCATCCTTATCCAGTTTGGAGAATGCAAAATCTACGATAGGGTCAATTTGTTGCCGGTAGGTATTTCACACAACACGCACCATAGAACTATATCGCCGGTGTTGAGAAGACTCATCTCATGATAATTGGAGCAGACTGCGCGGCCACCCGTTTTTTAGATTGTCCAGAGCACACTTATGTACCATTCCAGCCGTTCGGAGGCGGCTTAGTATAAACTCTAGTCCCCTCCATTTGTTGGCAAAACCACAAATTGGAGAAGGAGCTCGACCGAAAATCGCTTCAACGGTTACAAAGCGCCAATACTGCTTGGCTGCCAATACTGTCTCGATGTAGTTTTTAGCTAGTTCACTTGTCTGCTGTGTAAGTTGAATGCTAATGTGTATATGTACATGTGCGTGTGTGTGTAGCTATATTTGGCTTTGCCATTCTAATATTAAATCTTCTTGGCAGCAACAAAGCAACAACATTGATAATAACTATCGTTGGCAGGTGCGAATCCTTATGATTACATAAATCCTAGGTAGGTGTGGATACATGTGTGTATACATATGTACATATGTACGAATACTGTAGTTGATGGAAGCCAAAAATAGAGAATTTTATGAAGATTTAAGGCATGATTAAAAATTGTTAAACTAAAATTAATTTCATTTATCAATAATTGGGAGAAAGCAAATAATAAAGTGTTGTAGTTGTATAAAATGTGATAAGCTTAAAAATAATAAATACAGTACAGTTATAAAAGTAAATAAAATAAATAAGTAAATTTAACAAATCTCCTTCAAAGTAACAAGTAATCTACAGCAGAAGTTTTCTTTTCTCTTTTTTTACTCGGAATTTATTATCATT
This sequence comes from Ceratitis rosa, assembly GCA_037013455.1. Classification (NCBI taxonomy): domain Eukaryota; kingdom Metazoa; phylum Arthropoda; class Insecta; order Diptera; family Tephritidae; genus Ceratitis; species Ceratitis rosa. The sequence goes on from JAWMAG010000006.1 coordinate 1,952,649, forward strand.
TCCTACACTTATCTCCTTCATACAAGCATAAATTAATAAACTCCTCAGCAATTTTAAATGTTTATTAGCAGTAAACTTACATACAAATATCTTAGCAAAGAATGCTGCCACACTCCTTCCGGAAGAAATTTTCATTTTATGAACCTTTTAAAAAATTCAACGAAACTGTTTTGCCTTAAGAGAATTTCCATCCGCTTCTGAGTGAGTAGCTGTGTTTGTATTTACATATATAGGTTTCAAGAAGCTCAGCGCATGTTGGCAAAGTGAAAGCAATTCTTTTTTATTACAGACAAATTGCTGTAAGCAACATTTATGAGAAGAATATAAAAATTTTGTTGATCATGCTCATGAGAACAGGCGTTTAAGAGCACGAATGTATGTACCAGTATGTGTGTAATTGTAATGGTGTTTGTCGAAAAAAAAGTATTTATCATCATAATTTATGAATATGTTTGGGGCCAGCAAATGTGTAATAATTTTAAGTGAACTCATACATACATATTATATACATATATGCCATACATTATTTACAAAGGACAACACTCCAGTAGTTAAAGTGCAGAGCATATGCCACCGGTCATCAATTAAATTTGACTTTTTTATGGCGCTCATATTTTGTTTTTAGTAGCCACTAAAAAGAGGATTAAAAAGTTTAAAAAAGACATACATATATGTGATTATAATTGCATTTTGATGGTGCAGTAACAGAAATGAGTTTCAATAATGCGCGCTCAATTACTCTAAGTAAAATACAATTTGGGGGAAAAGAAAATTTAAATCTTATTTATTGGTTTTGAAATAGTTTGAAAAATTTGATTTGCAAAATTCTTTTTTTTTTCAAACGTACTTCCTCCATTAAGATTTATACACTTTTGCATACGTTAGGACCAACTGTGGAAGCACTTTTGCCACTGATTTAGATCATTCGGTGCCAAGTCACAGACCATTCGGTAGATGACTCATCAAATCGTTTCAGTCGATGTGTGAGAGCTCTTCAGAGATAACTGGCAATCGAGTGGTTGTGCAGCACCAGAATATATTGTTCTACTACAGTTGCGACGTGTTGGGGTTTTCAAATAAAAACAAAAAAAAAAAAAAATACAGGAAGTACTTCGTGCGTGAACAACTTTTGTTGGATTCGGCTCAACTTTAAAAATCTATCATACACGTAAATCCACGATTTATCATCCGCCACGAAGTCATATTCATATTTCGCCTCACCGTTATCGTATTTTTTCTGTTATGTTACTTTGCTATCCAATTCCATTTTTTTGGCCGTGATTAATATTTTGAGTTACTGTGGACGCTCTGAGTAGTTATACCACCAAAATCAGATTGCAAGACTAGATTTGCAAAGTCGCAAAACATAAAAGGCAACCCTCGTATTACAGCTGTTGCCAATTTACTAGTAAAAAAGAGGCGTATTTCTGTCTCCTCCTTCTTTTTATGCGCTCATCAGAAAACCGGAAATTTCTTCTGAGTCATTGGCATAGCAAAGCCTGTAAATATTTCGTTGCAAACTCAGACAATAAAAGACAAAAAAAAAGACAAACAATTTTTTTTCTGTCGTTTCAGTTTCTTTGCTTCTAACATCAAATAAGTCTTTTTTTCATTTTTTAAATATTCTCTCTTCATATTTCTCTTTAACGTTTATGTTACTTTTACTGCACTGTCCACATTGGCCATAGTTATTACTGCATCAGCAACATTTTGTCTGACAGATTGCAGTGCAATTTTGTAATTTTGGTTTATTTGCTTTTTTATTTTTTTTGTAGTTTTTGTTTTTGTTTTACAGTATTTGATTGAATTTTCTATTTTAGGAATTAACAATAATTTCAAATATCTTGAAACTTATTTTTATATTGAATTACGAGATCGGTGTGAATTACGGAGTGTTTTTACAAACCAAGAGGCCTTGACTGTATTTGAATTATATATAGGTTTGATTAGATGCTGATACTCAAAGTTGGATCCCGTACGTTTAAGATATTTACGGAAAGCGTACCTCTTGGCTTGTAAAAAGGTCCATCCAGCCAAACTTAATCAGATGCCTGAGCAACATCGTGGAACACTGCAGCACAATATTGCCTGTTTTTGAACGCTGATCTTATGTGAGTTGCGATTCTATGCAACTCTCTATTTTGCTACGGCCTTCTATAAAGTTGAATTGGATATTTACCAGGTTTAGGAATCTGTATATGCTATTCATGATATATAGTAACCGTTATCTCCTTTCCTTTGTGCTATCAGCAACAATTTCTCTACATGATTTGAAATCAAATTGAATAAATTCTGAAAGAGGTTTGGATCCAAGATTAGGCGTAAACATATTGAAAAGTTACCTGGTTTATGAGTATCCCTTTTTCTGCTCCTGTGAGTTCCCAATGGAGAGTCGAAAATAACGGGACTTTTAAAACATTAAACTGTACATCCTAAAGAGTAGTTTGTGAATTTATTGGTTAAACCTAGGACAAATTCTGAAACTAGTTCAAAATTATGAATGAATATTTTTTTCGACTGCTCAAGCTTGGAAGCTTTCCGCATGGTTTCGTGAGTTTTTTTTCTCTTTTTTCCATTTTTATTTAAGCTGAAGCTGTTTTAGGCCAAGCGCCTTCTCCAATCCGTTGTGTGTGCCTTCATGTTTCTTTTCTCAACAAATGGAGAGACATTCAGTTTATACTATCCGCTTCTCAACGGCCAATGGATTTTTGTGAGTAGCTTTAATTTCATGTCAGATATACACTCGGAGGGGTTGACATTCCCTGTTATGTTTCGTGAACTTATGAAGGTTTATAGTAGATATTATTTTTGAGAGCTATTAGCTATCTCAAATTTTTTAATAAAAAAAAATAATTCCTTGAAAGAGTGAGATAGCTTATAGATGTGTTTGAGACCGGGACAATCTTATGTCTTCCCTTCTTAAAGCTACCATCGTTAGCGCAGTAAACAGCTGCCTCTACGGCGCTATGTCTTAATTTGGTATGTCCGCAAAACTTAGACGACTCTGGCAAATGACACCTGAAATCCAACGCAAAGTCACCCCTGCCAACAGGTGCTGCTTTTAACTTAGTGGGCAATTGAACACAAAAGAAACCTCTTGACAAACAAAACCCAAACTGTAAAAGTCGCTCATCATTCCCTCTGTTTTATGGTGCGGAGGCATGGACGATGTCAGCATCCGATGAGTTGACACAAAGATTTTTCAAGGAAAAGGTTTTACTAGGGACTTATGGCTAGGTCATGTTTCACGTATCGGCGACAGTATATCAGCTTTAAATGTTTGCGGAGGATCTGGGTTTACTTGGTGACTTCAATTAGAGCCGAATGGAGAAGAAGCTGGTGGCGCGATGTCTACGCCAATAAATAATAGAAAAAAGATAAAATAAAAAAGTACATTTTGAAACAGTTATAACAAAACTTTTTGTTAACTAGAGTTGCCACCTTCTGGAAAAATTAATTAAGAACAGAAAATTGTGATATAAAATAAAGCTTAGAGGACTTGGTACATAAAAAATCGTAATAAAAGAAATATTCGTATAAGTGTAAAGGCAGCACAACGCAAATATATAGCTATATGTATGTCTTCCCTCTTTTATTCTCTTCCTCGTTTACTTAGGTTTGAGGGAGTGTACAAAGTAGTACTTCCATACAGACATTTATGTATATTTAATATTAATTTTAAAAATTCTTCAATATGTACAAATCTTTATTGACATACTCGTGGTTAGTATTATAAAAAAATTTTAAACGATATACCTTTCTGACAATGTTATGTTCACCTAAATGAAAGATTTATTTATTTAATTAATTTTTTTTAATCACCAGGTTAAGTATACGCAATTTTTTGTTAATAATTTAGTTTAACTATAAAATGTTAATTTGAAAATTCGATAAAAAGGCATATAAAAGGTGATCTATCATATACGTCTATTGCAAAGTAATATTAACATTTTTAAAATATTATATAAATATTTATGAAGTCATTATCATGGTGATGTGCAACAAAATATACCTCAAAGTTATTGATTTGTAATTTTTCATTTTACCCTCCTTTTGTTGCCTGCGATATAAAATCAAAGTGCTCCATCAATATTATGGCATAGATTTATTGCAAAATAATTCTCACCCGTGCTCATATACGACAAAAAGTGCTTTTATGGCAAACATAAGGTGACTTCAGTGACTCGTATAAATTATGCACAGAATTTTCTATTGTCATATGCAAAATAAGGATGCGCAGTGAGCTACCTTATGCCAAAAAAGACAATCAACAGCGATGCTGTAAGGAAGAGCAAGGAGAGAGAGAAAGGGAGAAGCATTAAATTATTAGGTGAAAATGTCAATTTTTAAAATACTTTTCTTTACTTTGTATGTGTGTGTTTTGAAGTCTCTATTATTTATTATGAATATGTTAAATGAGTGATGAGTGAGGTCATAAATATTTTACTGGTAAATATATATGATTACATACGCACATACATAAATACTGATACACATATGTTTGGTAATAGCTAGGTTATTTTTATACATCCTCTATGTGCGCATATAAACAAAATGTTAAGCTTTTAAGTGCTCTTAAAAGTATGCTTCGTTTCAAAGAAATTTATAAAATATTATTCAGCAAGGTCTAGTAAAGAGTAATCCATTATTTACCATAGTCAGAATTATTTGGCGAAGCACTATCCACAGATACAGATCATTAAAGCCATTTATTGCAAAAATAACGATTTACTTTTTTAAATATATTTGTAGTTATTTGTTCATAAAATATACTTTTCATCAGATGTATGTTCTTCTAACAATCTTTTTTTACACTTTCGTTATCATAATTCTGTAAAATCATGTATTTGCA
>JAWMAG010000006.1:1965000-2132500 GCA_037013455.1 Ceratitis rosa
GTAGTGGTAACAACACCAGCCGACTTGCCAGCATCCATGGCCCACTTGGCGATGGAAAAAACTTGGTTCTGAGTACTCAGCATAGCGTCGCAATCTTCACGCTCAACTCCACCGCTCACGCCGATTGTGCCATACATGGCTTTCACGCCACATAAATACGCTGTAGCGGTGTTTGCCGAGTCGGGCACAGTACGGTCCACTGAGTAGGTCTTCGACAAGCCTGTGTAGGGGAATTTCTCAAAGGAGAAATATTTTTCTTCACCGCCAATGAGATTGCGCGCCGCCGAGTGTGTGGTAATACCCATGCCATCACCGAGGAAAAGAATAACATTTTTCGCCTTTTTGATATTGAGTGTCTCAGCAAACTTCATCTTGATGAACTCCTTGCCCTGGTCCAGCCAATAGTCGTTGGTATCCTCGCCATCATATTTGCGTAGATCAGCCCGACCTTGTGGCAGTGCGGGCAGATCCGGATGCATACGACTGTCACGGCAATCCTCATCGTCGCGGTCGCAAGGCGGCAACGCTAGTGTGGCGGACAGCAAAAAGGCCAATGTGGCTAAAAGTAGTGCGCGTCGCGTAAGCGTCATGATTATGAGTCAAAATTCAACTGAAGTGAAATTAACGAAACTGCGTTGCGAACGAACTGGACTGTGGCATGTGTTGCTGCTGGTGAAGATAATGGCAATTAATAAAATTTATTATGGCCAAACACTTCAGATATTGGTAATGTCCCTGAGTGAGATTACCAGAGGTGATTAGATTATTGCAACAAAGGCGTTAAATAAACATTTGAAGGGAATATATCATTGTATTTTTTCTTTCGTTTTCTGCAAAAACTTCTATTTCGTTATCAAATACAAAATAGTAATAGTTTTATTTGCAAGCGAAAGCAAGTGAGTTTATTGTTAAACTTTCCATAGTTTTCTCTTTCTTCTTCTACACTTGTATACCTCTCATGTACATGAAATGGTATTTTAACTTTGATCCAAAGTATGTAAGTACTAGAAGGAAAAGGGATAGATCCATCAGAATTTATAACGACACGGTCAGAATATCGAGTTAAGCTGATTAAGCTATGTCCGTATGCCATCTGTCCGTCTGTCAGTCTATCCGTCTGTTTGTACGCAAATTAGTCCCACAGTTTTTGAGATTTTTCAACCAAAGTGGGGCATTGGTATATTTAAATGATTATTCGTCAGAGCCGACCAGATTGGACCACTATAGCATATACGAGTATACGACCGATTTGTTCATATTTCGAGATTTGGGGTCATTACTCCGCCGGAAATGCATCTAGTTTGATATTCAACACATAAATGATAAATTACATATTGAAAATCGGACGACTTTAATATAAAACTCCCATGCACTGGTTTGTTACTCCGTCAAAAAAAAAAAAAATCTGAAAGCGACACAAATTTGAAGTTCTACATTGGTATATACAAATAAACCATGTCACCGAAAATCATTGAAATCGGAATGCTTCAACACAAAGCCCGCTCTTACCGAATTTCATATATAAGAATTAATATTCCATCCAAAAATGGATTACCATAACAATTTGATATGGTCATGAAAGGCATAAAACGTTTGAAGACATCCCTTCTCACTTGCTTTCTTTCCCTTCTGTCAGATTTCTAATAAATTATAGCGTAATTACAACCATTTTTTGTGTGAAAAATTGATTAGTCAATATTTATTAGTTTATAAAAATTGTTGTTGTATTTTCTGTGTCTGCATTTAATCGCATGTAATTTAAACTTCTTTATCTCTGATTATTTACGCTACTGTAGGCAATATAATTTGTATTGATAAGAAATTATTCTCGGCAACGCGGTGGGGAACTAAAATCTACAGAAATAAAAAAAATGCCTAACACTTATTTAATCTCGATACTTTTGTTTTTAATTTTTAATATGTTTTAAATTAAAAAAAATTATGGCGTTCAATTACGTTTGCCACTCTTTATTTCAACCAATCGATGAAATTATCTATCGAAGCAGAAAGGTATTCCATTTTTTCTGGTCACCCTAAGGGTGGGATTTACATTTTTTATTGAGATTTTAAGATGCACTGCCGCTAGAAGCGGATTAATGTGGGGATTAACCCTTGACTTCTTTTATGACATTTATTCATCTCGTTACCATCGGTTACTGCAGGCTTCGCTGTTGCGCCCCCTACATGTGTACCGTAGCTCTTTCACAAGAGGTTTCAGTCAAAAACTTTAAATACCAACTCATTGGATGTTTTCAATTCGAATTGTTCAAAAAAAATCTTATTTAGGGTTCGATTTATTTGAAATTTTTTACATGGCTGGATTTTTTGCTTAGATTAACAGAAAGATTGCTCTTCTCATCGGGACGACATTTTCGTGTGAAAGACTTTGAGCAGCGAAGAATAAGACGTAAACGAAGATCAATGAAATAAAATTATAGAAAACTTAATATTTTTACTTAGACGATGCTTAATTAGTGTTTTTTATCGTCCTTTGCAATACCAATTAGATGGATGTAAAAAAACAAACGTACTTTTTGATTTTGAAGGTGCTGTCGCTTGATAGCGGTTGAAACTCACACTCACAAGTTCAATTCGCCTTGGTAGAACCTGTTGGCGAGGGTGATTCTGGGTCGGATTTCAAGACTAACATTGTTGTTGATGTTTATGCAGGTTCAAGTACAGGAAATCTTCTAGGAAGTTGCGCACGCGCTGACTGTTTGTTTGATGACAGCAGATATTTCGTGTTGCACCTGTTCAATGTAACGATTCCAGACGGTACTTTGAAAAATTCAAAACTGAAGGGAAATTTCAAAAGAGTATACAAAATAGTTGTCATTTATCAGTGATAAATTTTGTGAAAATGAGAGCAGAAAATGTTTGAATTCTCGTAGAATCAAAACATGTTACAATGATATTATTATTTGGAAATAGATTTTTATAAATATTTTACAATGTTAATGAATATCAATTTTGTTGTCTTTGAGTCCAGATTGCTTATTAGTTTTTTGCAATTGATGGCTTTAGGGATCATGTGATCACCATTACTTTCAGTTTATGGCGAATGATTTGGCTGGTGAAGAATTGTTCTCAATAGAAGCCTGTGAAAGACGATCGTTTGCCTTTTATTTGACTTTAGTTATGATTTTGTACTTTTTAACTGAGGTCGGCCCCTAGCCAGGAATATCAGCCTCTTTGTGTGTCGGCTAAGTATAGTGAAGGTTTCTCGATGACCTTTTACTTGACCAATTATGATTTTGTATACTATTTTTATACACGTACAACGAAAGCTTTTAAAAAACCTGGAAAGTTATAATTCGCTAACAGGAAAGAGGAAGAGAACAATTGGGAATTTGGGCATAAGAACGCGGAAAATTTGATCAAATCAGAAAATATTAGGAATAAGTCGGTTAATATGATTAGAAAGTTTAATTTGGTTAAAATGACTTTCTTACTTTTCATTCTACAACTAGAATAATTAAACCAAAAACGAAAAACTGAAATCAGAGTTGAGTTGGAACTAAATGATGATTTATAATGATAATTTTAAGCGATTCTCCTAAAATCCTTTACTTTTACTATTAAAACTAATTATATAATTTTAATTTTATATTTCCAGAAATATGTTAGCGAGCTATCTACAGTACGAGATTGCGCCACTGAGTGTGTTGAGAAAGGTGAGAAGAGAAAAAATTAAATTCTGGCATTTTTCAATATTAATGTTATTTTATATTTGTTTCTTATTTCATGTTCTTTAACTTTTTGTATGTATTTTATAAATTGTCCCTCTATTTTTTCCACATTCTACTATTCATAGAAATCTGGGAGACACAAACCTACTGCTGCAATACCGATGGATGCAATGGTTCTAATAATTTGCAAATCTCTAAGCCACTACTTTTATTACCGTTAATATACTGCATCTACAAAACGCTCTTAGCAGCCTACAATGAGCGGCATTAAGTTGTAGAGAGAGAGAGCGAGAGACGGGTAGAAAGAGATTTGAAAGAGGTTATACTGCTAATAAAAATAATTATAGTGATAAGAATAATTCAAAATATTTGAGCAAAATTAATTAATTTTGTACCTAAAAAAGTTCCAAAATTTTAGTCAATTTTATTAAATGAAAAATGTTTAAATTTAGAAAATCAGAAAATCATTTATGGTGGAAAATTATGTGAAATATTTCTAAAATTTTTCTAGACGCAACATTGGTCAATTTCAACATTTTAATTGTTTTTAAATAGTTTTTAAAAATTTAAAAAATTTTTTTGTTGACATTGCTGCCCTTTCAATTTTTTAATGGTCTTCCCGTATTAAATAACAAAGTTTTAGTAGAAATTTTTGAAAATCGAAAGTTTAGAAATGCTTAACGAAATTCGGTAAACATTACAAAAACAAAAAAGAAAAACAAAAAGAAAAGAGTAGTGGAATATTTGGAAGAAGAAGAAACAAAATGTTAAATAAACCAAAACCGATTGTTAATAATCTTGCGATTTACGTAACCAACAAGCATATTAGAACAAATTCTAAATATAATAATGCAAAAAGATACAATACATATATACATATATAGTTACATAACATAAATATGTAAAGCAATTTCAGCTCAAAAACAAAAAAAAATTAAATAAATTCTTTACAAGTGCATAAGTGATGACGAAGACGAATAAATAATAAAAGCCGATAATTGACACAAATGAAGTAGTTGAATTAGCAAATTTACACTTTTATGATGCAAAAATGTTTTCTATATTTTTTTTTTCTAAATGTAGTTTTGAAAACTCACTTAAAAAATTCCTTGCGCTTGAAAATGGATTCATGATTTTTTTTTAGTAATATTATTTAAAATTTTCAAGGTAAGAGGCATAATAATTATAATAATTAAAAAAAATCGCATTTGATTGGTTTTTGATTTTGAAAACATCTTAACGTATTTTGATGCTTTACAAGTTAATAGACGGTATAATTTTCATATTGTGCAATCAAACGCCTCCGCCTGGTTATATTTTGGGGCTGGCAGAGGCGCTTGTTTCCATGAAATATGCATCGTTTGCTTACGTAGTCATGAAATTAAAAAAACCACACAAATTTTTCTTTGAAAGATCTACAAAAAACATTTATATATGTACATACATATATGTTCTTTTTAATATCACTTATATTTTTTACAAAAACAAAAAACTTTTCTTAATAAATTTTAATACAACTTAATTCGAAAATAAAAAAAAATATATTCTAAAATCGCGCAATTTGTAAAAAGAATACTACTAAGAAACTATTATAATTATTGTAGCAACATTCTTTTAAACCAAAAATAACGCTTATCAGTAGGAGGAAATTGAAAATTTCAATACGCGTGTCGATACTTTTCATGATTGAACTCTTAGTGAAGCATTTTAGAAATTCATCAGTAATACAAAAAACATGCATACATTCATAAATATATATACAACTTTATAAGCTAAAATACAGTATTTGAAAAATATAAATAAATAAATAAATATATCGTAGTGATTTAGAAAAAAAAAATAAAATAAAGTAAAGTAAAACAAAATAAGTATAATAAAATAAACAGAAGACAAGGAAAATGAATAAAAAAACATTAATAATAATATTAAATAAAAATACGCAACGAACTACCACTAAATCTCTGACAAATTAAACAGTTTCCAAGGAAAGCTCTAGTGAAAGCTCTATAAGATATATTTGTAGCAGGTTTCGATTTTGATGAAAAGTGTGAAATGCTGCTGAGGTGTAGAGAACATGCATAGAAATAATCATTCGCAAATCAAGATAAAATTTCTTTAAAACAATTTTCTGAACGATCGTTTGAAATATTTTTAAAACATTAACACAGTTATTAAAATAAATTAATTTCGTTTTTACTCGGAATGAAGTGCTGTCGTTAATGTTAAATCGTTAACAGATAATGTTAAATGTTAATATTGAAGTGTGCTGTTAATATTAAGAATGCAGCCATGTTAAAATTAACATTAACATAGATTTTGTTCGGTTTCAACATTAGTAATTTCATTTCATTTCGATAACTTGACGCTGAATCGAAACAAAATCATTTCAAATTTTGAAACAGAAATTTCAGAGATACATTTTTGTCATATCTAATATTTTCTCATTTTATTCAATTAAAATATAATCTCTTTTACGTTTGCTATTCTGCTCTCCTTTTCATAACCAAATATAACATCTCAGTAAGGTTCGAAAGATAATGATGAAGGAATGATTTCACTCTGAAAGTTAAGCTATGGAACTGTACAAGAAATTCTAAATTATTGTTTAACTAAATTAAAAAAAAGTACGTATTGAAATATATTAAAAGAGAAAATTAGAGTTATCAAAAGAACAAAAAACAAAAAACGAAAAAAGAAATCAATTTCCAATTGTAGAAAAATAATTATGGTGAAAGGCAAATATGAATACGGTTCATCAAAAACATTTAATGCAACAAAGCGAAAAAATTAGCATGATATAGAAAGATAAGAGAAAACATACAACCATTTTAGCATATGAAAATTGCATTGAAAATCTAAAAACACAAAAAAAAATTAATAAATAATGAAAGCACACTCTCTTTTTTAATTAGCTATAGAATTAAAGCTTTCACAGTTTGTTTATATATAAAAAAGTGCTAATGAAATTGATAAATAATAATCGGTGCAATTCATAAAACAAATAATTTCGGAAAAAATATTACAAAAGTATTTCACAGTTAAACACATACACATACATACATGCATACATACCAACGAACACTGTAAGGCAACATTAAATATTAAACATCGAATCATCACAAAAATGCTATTATTTAAGATAATAATGAAAAAGTAATATTGAATATACACATAAGTTCCTTATAAAAGCAAACAAGACGAGAAAAAGTTGGCGTAAAACGAAAGAGTGAATATAATAAAAAAATGTATTAATATTTTGCAGTAAAGAAAACAAATAAAGAATTACGCAAAAGAGGCGAACAATATAAATGACATTTGAGTAAAAATAAGTTAATTATTAGATACAAAAACATAGTTATTGAATTTCATTTGTAATATTTTTTTTTGAATATAAGCACTAATTCTTTCAATTAAAAAAACTACAAAAGAGAGATATAAAAGCTAGGAAAATCACAAAGCAACTACACATATACACAGATATTTGACAAAAATTTATGTTACACTTAAGTACAGTTATTTAAATGAATTTTAAGTTTTTTTGTGAATAAAATAAAATTTCTAGCTTTTTAGATATTCATTAAAAAAATTATATTAATTTTTAATTACTTCATGAAATTTATAGGTATATGATTTACTCATTACGTTTTTTATTTAAATAGTTATTATTTATATTGAAACATATATTTATGTAATTCAAAAACGTTTCTTTTAATTTTTTACTTATTATTTTTCAGTATGAATTATTAAAAAATATATATATTTTTTTTTTCGTTTATTTTCTTATTTTAAATTCTCTTTTATATTTTTCATTAAAAAACTTCTGTTAATATTTAAAAAAAAATATTTTGTAAACTTTGATTTTCCAATATTTTTTTTTTTAATTTTCTAACTATTTTTTGATTTGATTTAAAGTGTCGTCCTTAAAAAGTCGTTTTCAAAAAAATAAATGAATAAATAATAGTAAAATATACTGGTAAAAAATTTCCAAAAAATATAAAATTTTATAAATAATCTATGAGATATTAAAAAGTATTAAAAAAATTAAATAAAAATTGTTTGTATTTCGTCTACAATTATTATTTATTTATTTCTGACGAAATACAAACATTTTTTTTCATTTTATTTATTTAAAAATTATCTCTTAGAAATGCCTACAATATTCATTTCAATATTTTAATTTTTTTTCTATGAAAAATTTTTTTCTTAACTTAAATTTTTCGAATTACTTTTCATAAAAAAATTGTTTTATGTTTTAAAATATTTTTTTTGGAAACTAAGATTTTTTTTTTAATATTTAGTTATTATTTGTTTTAATTTTTTCTTTATTACGTTTTATATTCAAATATGATTTACATATTAAAAAAATGTTTATTTGGCAACAATTAGTTTTTTTTAATAAGTATTTTTCTAGTTTAATTATTTAATTTTTTCAGTACTGCATTTCCAACTTTTCTCTTATTTTCTAATTTTTAAGTTTAACTTTTAATGTAAAAATATAAGTTATATATTAAAAAAATATTCCATATTTTATTATGTTTACATTTTTTGAAGATATTTTTCAATGTTCCATTTTAATTATAAATTAAATTTTTGTTTTTAATTAAATTTAATATTAATTTCTATATTTTTATTTAACTTATCGGTTCTTAAAAATTTGCAATTTGTTCTCTTTTTGTTTATTGCTTAAAATTACTTTAAAATAGATTATTTATCTGTAAGTAAAATGGTTTAAGAATGTTTTCCCATTCCATTCCATTACTGACCACAATACTTGTGTAAACCACACATAGTCAAAGTAGAAACCGTGTTATTGTAAAATATACGCCCGCAGCTCCTCACAGCGCAACCTCTGTTATAGCAAGTAAAAAAATTAAAATACTGAAAATGTGAAAAACAACAAAACTTTGAAAAACCAATTAATTGTGAGTTTTAATAGGCGCATTCAATTCAATTCAACTTAAAATCACTTAACAGTGTATTAAACGGATGTTTTTATTTATGTTATTTTTTTTGCGCTGCGTATGTGCAAAAAAAAACTAAAATTGAAAGAAAATAAAAAACTGTAAAATTAAACATTATAAAAAAAAAAATAAACAGAAATAAAAATATTAAAAATTTACTAAAAATTAAAAGAAATGTATGTAAACACAATTTAAAATATAATAAATGAATAAAATAAAAATTATTTTACTACCATTACGTGTAAATTTTCACGTATTTATATATTACGTACAAATGTAGTTACTTACATATGTATGTACATACTTATACATATATGTATCTTTCTATAATATTATGTACGAATATTATTATAATTACTATTATTGCTATTATTATTATTATTACATTGTTGTATTGTATTAAATAATTAATGAATATTTACAAGTATTATACATATATACGCATTAACAGTAAACAGAAAAAATGCTAAATATTTATACAAAATTCCAATCCTAATTTAAATGCAAAAAACCAAAAAAAAAAACAAACAAATAAATAAATAAATAAATGCAAGTGAACCGCAGCAACTATTTAGTGGCATTATTAAAAATAGCAAAATACACAAAACGCCAGAATATTTAAAATCCATTAACATATCCTTTTCCGCTTAAATGCTAAATCAATAATGAGTAAATTCATTTTTAACGGCACATAAATGTCTAAAACAGTGTTGCCAGCATGCTCAATGAAGTGTTTAACTTCGCTACAAAAACAGCAACAATTCAGTTTCAAATCAGTGCAAACAAAAACGTAAATATTTATAAACAAAGACATATACATACACGTACATACAAATGCTTTAAGTGTAGCAACAGTGAAATTTGAATATTACATACAGTTATTTAACCGTAATTGTACTCGTATGCAAACCACACACACATTTAACGTCACTTGGATAAATAGCAAAAAATAATTAAATAAATTAAATAATTAATAATCACATAAATTTGCTGCATACAACAATAAAATGTGGAAAAGGAAGAACAAAAATTTCAAATGAAGTTCACCCGAACACATACAAACAAATCAGCCTACAAACACGCCCACAATCACGTTCATATTCATCCTCACCGAAAAACAAAAACGATAATACAAAAACAAACAAAAAACAAACTGCAAATATAAAATAACTGTAAAAAAATTTCATGTAATATGTTTAATTTTAATTTTAGTAAAATAAAACTTCAATAAAAACGAATAAAATTAAATAATTTTCGGGTTTTCATTTAAATGGAACTGTTTCAGACCACATATTTTTTGGAAATAGTGAAAAAATTACAACAATAGCTTTGGACGGTAGAAGTTATAGCTGCTATTTCGGAAACCACCACGTTTCCTCATCAGACTTCTTTTTCCAGACACCTTTTGTTCGAATGGAATTCGAACTTGGGATGCCCACAGCACGAGCCAATGGTAATCCCATTAAGCTACATGTGTGCCGCTTTCACATATTGTTGTTTTTTCACTTTTTTCCTTTTACCTACATATCCACGATCAAGTGCTCAGATATTCTGTAGCTGTAAACTTGACGCGATGTAGTTGTTTTTGCGAAGAATTTACCAACAAATATTTTAAAGCAACGCCTTTTTTATTATTGGAAAATTTCATTCGCACGGCAAGGCTCTTCCGTAATTCCTAGATGCTTTTTCAGATCATTATTCCATTCGAACAAAAGGTGTCTGGAAAAAGAAGTCTGATGAGGAAACGTGGTGGTTTCCGAAATAGCAGCTATAACTTCTACCGTCCAAAGCTATTGTTGTAATTTTTTCACTATTTCCAAAAAATATGTGGTCTGAAACAGTTCCATTTAAATGAAAACCCAAAAATAATTTTCTTTCGAATACAATAAATATTTTATGGTATAATGGTGAGTATTTAGGCTTGAAACGACAGAGAAAAGCTAAATGGAATGGAAATTGGAAATTTTGGAAAAATAAATATATTATAGTAACCTATCTTATGAGAGTGTCATGGAAATGAAAAGTTGTCACCGCTTACCCATGTCGTTACTGACGGTTGTTCCGCAGAAGCCAGTGGCGATTTGATTTTCTCCGTAAACTGGTTCGTAATTAATTATTTATTCCCATATAGATCATATACAGCCTTGGCCAAAAGTATTAGGCACCCCACTAATTACTGAATTTTTTGTAAAACGGTGAAAATACAATGATTTAGTGATAATAACATTAATATTTAGTAGGTCCAAGCTTTGCACATTCGTCCGCACTTATAGCGTGCCACTCGTTAATTAAGGCAGTTTTGATGTTACTGTGTTCCTTAATCTTGCGTTTTAAAATAGCCCACATGTGCTCAATGGGATTAAGATCTGGAGACTGTGCAGATCAATCTAACAAAACAATGTTGTTATCTCTAAACCAACACACCGTAGTCGCTGATTTGTGACAAGGAGCATTGTATGGCTGAAATTGAACCCCGTCTAAATTAGTATCGCCGAAAATGCGCGTTAACGAGGACAAAAGAACAGCTTCTAATACATTTATGTACTTTTGACTGTCCATGCGACCCTCGCAAACGAACATTTCGCCGACACCATCAGCAGCCATGCAGCCCAAGATAATAATGTTGCCTCCTCCATGCTTAACAGTGGCTACCACGCAATCTGGATGTTATTCTTCCCCAACCCGTCGCCTCACGAACGTCACACCAGGTTTTCCAAATATCTGTAGAAAAGAAAAAATAATGTTTTCATAAGATTTGTATTATGTCTTCAAAATTGCTCTAGGGTAAGAAGCTATGGCTGTTAATACTTTAAGACGATCTTAACTAAGCTTATCTCGAAGTTTGATTCATCAGACCACAGAACATTCGACCAATCTTCTTCCGTGAAATGTTGGGATCGGCGAGCCCATTCCAAACGATTTTCCTTATTCTTTTCTGAGAGCCACGGCTTCTTTCGGCCTTTACATCCTTTTAAACCTGCTTCCAGAAATCTTCTTCTAGCTATGCGAGCACTAACTGGCTTACTAAATTCATCCGAAAGGGGAGCTGCAAGGGCAGAAGAAGATTTTTTGCGATCCTTGAGAGACTCGCGTATAAGTATTCGGTATTCTCGTTTACTGCTTAGACACTTTCTTCCGATCTTTGATTTATTATTGTGGAATTTCGTCTACACATATCGCCTGATAGTACATTGGACTGCGCACTTTTTTATGCATTTCGGTAAATATGAACTGTTTTTATAAGATTGGTAACTTTTCATTAAATGTAATGTACACTTTACATAATTTATTCGTTTAATTAACAGTTAAACACCCATGTAAGACAATTACAAAAAGAAGTGGTAACTTTGGTAGCCCCATTTGAGAATACTTGTATTTTAGTGGGGTGCCTAATACTTTTGGCCAAGGCTGTACGAACATGTGATTGCCGTTTATATTCGAACATATAAATTATGAAATTTGTGGACGAATATTATAAATTTGTTTAAAAGCATGCAAACACACTGGCAGTTGGCAACATTTTGTCGCTGTTATACCGATATCCTTCTTCCAGTTGGGTGTTACGGATGTGAGGTATGTAAAATGGGTAGTTGCAGCATTATTGGTAAAAAAAATTGGAGCAATCTATTTCTCAGGCTTCTTCCTTGAGGCCAATCCTTCAGCAACCAAATCAATCGCCGCAGAGGGGAACATATGGTAATCACTTGGTGTTACAGTATCATACACATAAACTCTATTGACATCTGACTTGTGTTTTTGCCTTTATAGAACGAAAATTGCATAATATAGATTTGCTGGTGACCATCATTGACATGCGCTTAAACACTACTGGATTAAGTGATCAACATTTTACCCATTAACATTTTTAGTACAAAATGTCATCTTTCTAACGCCATCTAACGTAATCCAATCGCACTTATAGATTGCGAGATACAGATCAATAAATCCATCTTTTGCTAAAATAATGGATTATTCGCTCCCGACAATGGCTTTACTTCTTTAATGATCAAGTCAGATCGAACTATGGTAAGTATTCGCTCATGTCCATCCACGTATCCACAAATTGTGACATTGTGAGCTTTTCTTTTAGTTTGCGAGATGGGAATTACTCCGCTATCTCTTCTTTCAAGTGGAGCTCATCTCACACACACATGTAACATTTCACAACTGCAACTTTTCCCCTTAGGGAATCTCAGTGTTCTCTTTCAAAAAAACTCCACTTTCCGTCTCCAAACGATCCGCTTTGTACGCGGGTCTACTTCACTTGGTGTTTATATTTTCCACTCAAATATCTCGATTTTTTACTCGTTTGAGGTGCTCACCAGATGAGTCCCCTTTAGACAGATGTGCCCATGTCGGAATTTCGGAAGCTAATTCATTACGTTTTTGATTCCGACTCTTCGGTTCTTCGGTTCGGTTCGGTCCAACTGATACATTTGTCTCTTGTGCTCACGACTATAGCGTCTTTCTACAGGTCGTATTTATCATTAGTCATAATGGTCGATCTCATTTTCGGGAATAGTCTGCAAAATTTGTGTTACAGGTCCCTTCAATGAATAGAGCGGTGGATTTTTCCTCAATATTTCTGTTATTTGCTGCAGCCATCTTTTAAAACACCTGTAAAGGGACAAAGGGACAGTTTACACCGCCACATGTTCATTCATGTTTCTTAGGCCAAAGTTCGGTCGCGACGAATTTTAAGGAATTTTTACGTAAAATACAATAAATAGCAAATTTTTCCCACCTGGAGTAACAAGTTTCCTAATAATATGTCTACCAACCAGTTCCACTTAAATATTAACATTCAGCATGTCATAAACCGTTAAACAGTGTTATTAATAAAAAAGATATGTCATCAGCAAGCAAAGTGTTTAAAATTAATTTTTAAGAGTTTCCCCTTTGTACTCAACGATCAAGTATACGAACACTGATAACGACTTCAATTGTTCATTTTGGAATTGTTAGCGCTAAAATTAATTGCTTTGGATGTTGATAATGTCCTAGCTAGATTTTGATTTATTTATGCACATACGTATGGCTAACGTAATTATCGATATAAAAAGAATTGTATTGTGTATAAAAATATGTAACAGATGCCTCAAAATCCATTGAATTGATTTACTAGAGCTAAGTGGCACAAGAGTCGGCTTTTGCAGCATACCTGAAACATCAGTTTGTGTTTTTCTTTGGAATATATCGAAGATAATGACAAGTAATGACAATACAAATTCATACTGGCAATAAGCAAAAGAGCACTTCGTACCATTGCAAGTGTACTAAAGATGACAGAACCCTGGAGCACTACTTTTGGGAGTGCTCGGCCTTCAGTCGTTTGAGACGTAATAGTTTGCATGATCTTCAAACTATAGCCTAATGGAAATGGGCAAGCATAGATGGAAGGAATTCAGGAAATTTATCAAACCCTTTAAACTGTTCGATATCACATAGTTGGCTTAAGCCTACTTAATAGCTTACGTGCGCCCGCTTGTGGTCAGGTCCTCAACTTCGCATTTTTAACCAAGCAACGACCCAAAAGAGTACAACAACTATTATTATCGAATTAAATTGGAAATTATTATTTTTGTTTAGTTTATTTAAAACTCCAATAAAATATAACATCGCTTTCAGTTAAAAAGCTTTATACCCAAACAAAGTTTTTTTAAATCAAATATTTTTTTTTCGCAAATCTTTATTTCTGTAATTAGTTTTTATACCACCAATAGCACGAAGCTTATGCAAAACTTTACACAAATTAAATATTGTGGTCGCATTATATTTATGAATCCGTGGAAGTGCAATTTAAAAATAAACGAAAAATAATGAATGTTTTTACAAATCAAAAAATCTATGAAAACGCTTTGGTATAAAGGAAAATATTAGGGACTGAAATAACTGCTGAAATTCCCTTTAAGCTGACTACAACAACAGATGGAAATCACAATCGCTGTCAACAATTTCCTGACAACATACTTAATAATGTTGTAGATGTAATTGAAGCGAGCGTTTGAATGTGGAAACGCATTGCAGGCGATAGTGCACAAATACAGTTTTATATACGAGCACATACATACATATATGTAAATACTTACATACATTATATTTTTACTAATTCTATAAAAAGGGTGATATGAACGTGTACTCTTGCTTATTTTAATTTTATTTACTTACATATCTTACGTAAATACTGTACATATTGGAACTACAAATTAATTCGGCCCGATCTCAAAACTGGCTTCACCTGCAAGTTATGGCCAATCTTGGAAGCCTACCACCGGATTCTTCAAATCCTGATCCTTTCTACTAGAGATTTTTTTGAGGGATGCAAACCAACTTGGAGGATTACTGGTTCGGGTCTTTTGAAGAAAACGAAAATTGGCTTAATGATTGGGTCAAGGACAGAAAGGATTTATTTTTAGAGATGGTTTATGAAAGGAGGAAAAGTAATCTCTTCCGATGGGCAATATTTTAATGATGTATATTTTTGGAACACAAAAAACGAACCGAATTTAATTTTTTTATAATTTTTAATTTAAATTTTTTTTATTTCATTCCACTTCATTTATTTTATTTTATTTAGTTTTGGTTTTAATTACATATTTTTTAATATTTTTTAAAATTTTTTGATTTTTTTAATCAAATTAAATTTCATTTGTTAAAATTTAATTTCCTTTCATTTTAATTCACTTTACTTACCTTTACTTACGTTTTATATTTTCTTTTATTTAATTTAATTTAATTTGGTTTGTAATATATTATTTTATAATATAATATTTTATAATATTTGATTTATTTAATTTAATGTTGTTTTATTCTATTTTTTTAGTTTTATAATTTTAACTTAATTATATTTCATTTTAATTAACTCTACTTTATTATAACTTATTTCATGATATTTTAGTTTGTTTTATTTTTTTATATTTTTTACTATAATTTTGTTATATATTATATTGTTTATTTTGTTTTATTTCATTTAATTTTTTTAAATTTATTTTATATTTCATTTCATGTTTTTATTTTGTGTCATATATGTATATTTATTTTTATATTATTTATTATTCAATTTACTTTCATTAAATTTACTTTAATTAATTTTTATTTCTTTTCTATTATATAATTTTACATTATTATTTTTTTTTTTTAATATATTTATTTTACTTTTCTTAATAATTATAATTAAATTTATTTTAATTTAATATAATTGATTTGATTTTAAGTTTGTTTAACTAAATTTAATTTTTTCTATTTTAATTATTTTCAGTTTTAGTTTATATTATTTGAATTTATTTATGTTTTATATTCCTGTTGTTTTTTTAATTAACTTAATTTAATACGATTTGATTTAATTTAACTAATTTTTATTTAATTTATTTTTTTTTTTGTTTATTTCGTTAATATTTTTATATTATTTGAATGGATTTTTATTGTTATTTTATTTTTTTTCCATCAAATTTTTTCAGCAAACACCCTGTTTATTGACATGTCAACATACATAACAACGATATGCTGCAACGTTTTTTCCGCTTATGCTGATGCAGCATCATTGTTGTTATCGCTGCTGTTTTGCATTGTTAACACTCTATTCGTCTGATGTTTGCTGTAATTATTGTTGTTGTTGTTAACAAACACTTCATGCACGAGCACGCTTCTGGTTGCTACAGGCAAATGCATTTTACTTGTTGTTATTATTGTTTTGGTTGGGCTTTGGTGTGTTTGATTGTAAAGGTTTTTACGCTTAAATGCATAATCCGGATAATCCGTGAGAGGAATTCATTGTTTGAAGTTTTATGTTGTTGTGTCGCGTAATAGTAGATGGGGAGAAGTTTAAATCAACGAGGGTTAATAGAATATTTAAGTTTTAAATTTATATAAAATTTCATATTTAAGTAAAAGTTTGAAAATCCGAAATAATATGTAATAAATTTCTAGGAGTTGTACAGGGACTGATTCGATTATATAGTTGATTTTTGGTTAGCATTGCGTAAGTCATTCGAAAGGCCCTGTAACGACCAACATCCAAAAGTTAAAGAAAATTAATTTAAATAAAAAAAAAATAGTTAAATTTTCTAATTGCGGTCGCTAGGGAATGTCAACCACTCAGAGTGTATTTCGGACATGAAATAAAGGCTTCTTAGTATAAACTGTAGGTTCCTCCGTTTTTTGGAAAAACATCGCAACAGATGCAAAACCACAAACCACTTTTATCATCTCAATGATGCTTTCGCAAATAATGCTTTACAAACATTGTAATTACCAGCCAACTGCCATTAAGGTAAATTCTCATTTGGATTCAGCCTAAAAGTATGCCTTACAAATTATGACAGGTTGAATAAAGAGTGACGAAAGTGTTATCTTGGCGAGGGCTTTGCTTTCATTTTCATTTTCGCCTACGCAAACCCACATACACACACATAAACACGGCCACTTAGCAGCTTACCACTAAAACTGGGTAAGTAACTAATGGTCACG
The DNA here is from genome assembly GCA_037013455.1 of Ceratitis rosa. NCBI lineage: Eukaryota > Metazoa > Arthropoda > Insecta > Diptera > Tephritidae > Ceratitis > Ceratitis rosa. The sequence goes on from JAWMAG010000006.1 coordinate 1,982,117, forward strand.
TTAAATGCCAAATTAGCCTCAAGAGGCCTCTGGCTAAAGAACCACAACCAACTAAAGCCGTGGCCATAACGAAAGCCAGCCGACAAAAATGAAAGAAAGAAAAATATCATAGCAATGAAAAGCAAGGTAAATATAATAGAAAAATAGTTGAATACAAAAAGCAAAACCGAGATAGGTCTGAATGCAGCAATGTTTATTTGTGCTTATTTGTATAGTTTGCTGCGGCTACAAAAGAGAGCGAAACAGTATAAATAGAAAAGTGAGGACCTTAAGTAAGCAAATGATGTGGAGGAACTTTGGAGTGTTGTTAATGATGTCTCAAGAGTACGAATCTTCTTCTGTCTCTTTGTGTAAGCAAGTATGCTGTTGCTTTTGGTTTTCTGTTAACTTGCAAGGCAAACAGAAGAACGAAAGTGTGAGAAATAGAGAAAGAAATTTATTGTAGCACAATAAATTCAAACTTTCCTCGATTCGTTCACTTTTTTTTTTACTAGAACAAGGCCAAAGAGAGAGAATTTCAAATAGAAATGAAAATGAAATTGAAAAAAAAATAATCAATATAAACACTTTGAATGGCAGTGAGGCGTAAAAAGGCAACAAGAAAGCTTTGTTAGCCTGTTAGATTAATATACGATCACACTTTGCAGTAGTTATTATTGAAGACCCAAAAATGTATCTGGTGGTAAGTCAGTGCTGCTACTGGTGCGAATACTCGAAAGCGCGTTAGAACTACCCTAGATGTTACTTTGCACTGAGCAGGCAATTGAAAAGTAAAGTCCTCTCTTGATGAACTACGACCAAACTCGACAAGTCGCTCATCATTCCCGTTCTGAACATTGTTTTTTTGCCTTTTCGAAAATGTCCGGATTTGTGTTAAATAAACAGTAGTAGTGAGAAGTTTTGATTTTCCATTTTATTTGAGAGAAAAGTGCAGGTGAAGCCCAGCGAAAGCTTTTAGAAGTTTATAGTGATGCTGTGTGGACCGATAAGTCATGCAGATAGTGGTTTCTACACGTCAAAAGTGGTGACTTTAGCATTTTCTCCAATCCAAAAAATTATAAAATGAAAATTGGAAGCTTTACTGGACCAACATCCATGCCAAAGCAGGCGTAGCCATTGATATCGACTACAACTAATGCATTTGAACCGTGCATTGCATGCAATTTGGCCAGAAACTACCGAAAGACATGACAAGGTGAGTTTGCAACATGACAATACTGGGAACCACGTGGCTGTAATCGTCAAAAACTACTTAAAAACTTTGAAATGATATTAATTTAGATACGGTGCCGCCTTCTCCAGACCTTTCCTCCTCCCACTACTGGTTTGCTCGATTGTGAAAAACGATTTGGTTGGTCACCGGTTCGGGTCCTTTGAAGAAAATATATTTAGAATAGTCAATGATTGTATCGAGGATAGAGAGGATTCATTTTTTAGAGATGGATTATGAACATTATCAGAGAGATGGGAAAAAATGATGCTCATTTCAATTTTTTTTTTTATATAAAAAAAACTTTTTCGAACACAAAAAACGGACTACATTTAATTAAATTTACCAATATGTATTGTAGAATATTTAATAATATTATACTTATTATCATCTGGATAGTTGGCTTCCAAATTTGTAACAATTTCTGGTTAATTTGTATAAATAATAACTTTGAATTTTTTATAATACTACCTTCTTTTACATCATTTTTAAGTTTTTTTGTTAACTTGCTCCTTTTTTAAACTCTCCAAAATACTTTGTAATACGAATTGTAATAACAGCACATCAAATCGTGTTTAAGCTTTATCATATGAGAGTATTTTACTTAAAAAACTGCATAAAAAATTATGCTCATCATGATGACAAAAAAGTTATGACTGCTGTCACGGACAAACAATTCACTTCGAAAAAGTGCTTCACTTTGATTGAGAGCCGTCACGTTCCCGCGCAGGCCACGTCGCTGCTAACTTGGTGTTCAGAGAAAAATGCAAAGTCACACACCAACACAAACGTACATTTACCGCCGCACTATCCCCTCCTCTGCCAACCAATGTACTGTTATTTTTGTTTGTTGTTGGGATTCTACGTGGCTTATCGCGTGTCACATGCAAATCGTCCGGACTTTGTTTCGCTTAGAACCCGTTTAGTTGCTTTTTGGCGCTTAAATATTAATGGATTTTGGTATGTATGTATGTATGTATATGCTCCCGAAGTGTCAGCGCATTGGCCGGCTGTCATTTACCTTAGAGCTCAACACTTTTGGCGAAAACTCAAACACAAAGTTTTGCGACAGTGTGACCCATCAGCTGTCGGCTCGTGATCTGTTTACAAAACTTGCCGGAACGCCTGCCAGTTTCATTCTTAAGCTTACTAGTGTTTGAGTTTTCGGTGCTGATGTAAAGGATACTTTAGGAATACTCCACGCTCATTACATCGCTCATATACGAGTACATACATACATATATGCTGGGGAGCAGGCAGTTGGTGACTGATTTAGCGCAGTATTTTCACTTCTTTTTCGGGTTTCCTGTAATCAGAGCAGCACGCGGGCACCAGCAACCAGCGACGAGCTTAAATTGTCTGTCCGCTATTGTTTACCTTCAGCGCCGCTTAATAACTGCCTCAGAGCCACACAATTCGTGTTTATATATTTTAATTTAATTTGCTTCTTTACTTGCCTTTTCGCTTAACATTGAATTCGTTTTTGGGACACACCAAGGAGGCTCTTCATTGCTGTGGGTCACCTTTTTCTCTTTTTTGTGCAGTAGTTATTTGGGCAGGCATTATTTTACTCTTGCTCTCCATTGCTCTCGCTGATTTTCGCCTGATTTTAATTTCCACCAGTGAGTCTACAACAACGGAATGATGCTAGGAGGAGCGTGAAATAAATAACTCATTGCGCTACATTATCCTTGAGACCTGCTCTGGCGTTAACGTTTGCTCATTCTTTGCCTTTTCCTTGTACTGCAGTAATCGTTTGCCTTGCTTATTTGTTGTTGTCGACATTGCATCGCCGGCGTTGAGCTGTTGAATGTGACACTTGAGCTCATGTCAGGAGTGATTTTCGTTGGGCTTTTATTAAAAACACTGTTAATTTTAAGCGGGTTGTCGAAACGTTCCCCGCATGCACTTTTACTCTCTCTTCCTTGATGCACGAGAGGGACTTGAGTTGCTCGTCTTCCTTTTGCTTGCCTGCAGTAGTGGATTCGCACAATGAGACATCAAGTGCATTTTCGTAATTAAAATTTTGGTGGTATTTAAAGCCAGGACACTCAATTATTTTCTTCCTCTTTCTTTTTCGCCACGTTTGCTGAGGATTTTTTGTATTTGTTCTCTTATTCCATTATTGTCTTTGTCCTCTTATTGACAGGCGCCCGTTTGTAATTAACTACACGGGAAGCTGTTTAATTTACTCGCCTGCCATACAAGTCTACTATTTTGTGACTATCTGTAAAGACTAATCAAGCAATCCGATTTTTCATTATATTGGGCAAGTCAGAGGGAGAGTTCTTTCACTATTTCTTGGAAAACTTAGGGCTACTGACACTATCACTGTCTCTCTATGGTCGGTACTACAACCAAAAATATTCATTGTAATTTATCAAATTTATAAACAATCAAAATTGAAAAAAAGGGTAAAAAATTTAAAAAGTCCGCAGAGGGAAAGGGTGGTTAGATGAGTGGGTGAAGTGGTTGGTGCGGCATACTTTTGGTATGTCGGGGTCAAGTCTGGATAGGCATGAATTAAGCGAACTACAATATCCAGAACTTAATTGTGCCAGTCTCTCCAGGGAGCCCGAGCTCTCAGCCTGCAATAGGTGGTGCTTCGATTTTGAGTATGCCATTCACGGGAAGATAGCTCATGAAGGTGTTGATAGCCCATTGGTCAATGGCGTTTAAGACCTCTAGGTACGTCGCTGTGTGGAGTCGATATAGCCTAGTATTCCCTTGCTGATGGAGTTTCTACTTCAAGTAAATGCCTGTTGGGATGTTCTCGACATGAGGGTTCATTTTGTAGGTGAAGTGTCGATGACATCAGGAGATTTTCTGTCACGGCCCTTGGGACGATGTCTTGACATGCTTGTAGCCTCTCCGCCTGCGTCTCACTAGTCCCCGACGTTGGTGCATCATTATTTACAACCGGTTAATTTCCTTTTATAGTGCAATCAACGTTTCTTTGCTTTTGCTTTGAAGATTTTGTTGCGCACTCTGTACTTCTGTGTCACTTGCAGTCGTATGTGGAATGAAGGACTGTCGAATGTGACTCCCAGTAACTTTGGGTTTTTAGTTGCAGGAACTTTTACGTCATCGACTTTCCCATCGAGTTCGAACCGATCCTTCATCGGTAAGCTGGTGGATAGTGGTGAAAGTCAATGATTTCGCATGTTGCAGTTGTAAGTTTTGGGCAATGAAGAAGTGAAAAAGAGTGGATTCTGCTCAGACACCAATATCCAGTAGTCATCGGCACATGAGATCAATGAAACGTCTCTGGTAGAGGAGGTAGTTTCGAGGGGAATGCTCAATGCCCGATATTAGTGTCTTGTGAAAATATCAAGCGAAACCAAGTCCCTATCCACCTATTTCTTCCAGCGGAGTGGAGGCTTTTCTATTCCTCTGCTTCCACCAACGGCTACTGCGGAATATTCACCAGAATATATAGAACACCTGCTTTTAAGACGTCTGCTATCAAATACCTGGCATCTAATCTTAGATGGAAGCCTCGCCTGGAACGGATACGTCATAGAAAAGAGTAGGAAAGGTACTTCAAGGTACGCTTGCGGACATTGGTGATACAAAGTACTAATAGGAACCACCTCATTCAGGGGAGTCATTAAATTAACTAAAATAACAAAATCTGCCTCGTACTTGTGTGTATGTGTGGTTGTCATACAATGCACATACAAATGTACAGGACCAACGGGTCTTAGCTTAATTCCTCAGCCCTTTTTCTTCTAACTTCACACTTTCTGTTGGCGTCTTCTGGACACTCTACACATTCACTGCTTTTTGCCCTTAAATAATCATATGTGCTTTTGACGTATATTTACTTTCTGTTTAATAATTCTCAATTCCAAATATTGAGCAGACACTTGACGGAGAAAATTTCAAATAAATAAATATCATTCAACTGCAGAGCAATATTATTTTATCTAGACTCATTTGTCAGCTAAGATTTTCCACAAAAAGTCCACTTATTTCATTTCATGCAGCTTCTGAGTTGAGTGTGTGTGTGTGTGTGTGAATGAAAGCAGTTTTTAATGCCTGCTGACACACATATAAACATATAAACATACTTATGTACTTAGCCCAAGAAACGAGAGCAAATAAAGTCTTTTGTGTAAATAAAGCATTACCGAAAGCAAACTGTTGTAAAATACTATAGCAAAAAAAAAAGATAAAAAAGACGAAAGAGAGCAGGATAATAAGAGAATTAAAATACAAAGAGGAGAAGGCAAGTGGATGAGGGGAAAGAAACAGAATATAAGCAAAAGCTTGTGCTCGGACGCAGTCGAATTTGCATAAGTAGAAATCACACTCATCATGGTCATTATCACACTCAGCTGCAGGCGATGATGGTGTTGTTGCTGTTGCTGTGTTGAGCTCCGCCTGCTTTCCATGCATACATCTCACATTCATACATACATATTGCCACATATGCGAAAATCCTTAATTTTACCACTGTTTTTGCTACTTGCCTTGCAGTGAGCATTTATTTTAATCCTGGAAAATCCTTCCTTGATTTTTTAACTACTCTTGTGCTTGAGGTTGGTATTAATATATATATATATATGTTTAAACATTTATGAATATTATTTTAATAGGGTGGTCCAAAAAAACCATAAAGTTCAGCAGTTGAGTATTTTCATAAATTTCAATATGAGTGCAGGCCTAACTATCTTACATATATACATATATATATATATATATATATATATATATATTATTCTTATGATATTTAAAACCAACGAGAGCATTTTAGTTACGAAAGAATTAGTTTTTCATAAAAATCCACCTAATTGGACTCCTCAAGGTAAATTGCCGAACTCGAAATTCGGCCGAAAAATCATTTAAATGGTCAGATACCCAACATATACATATATTTATATATATATTTTTTTTGGATAACTCTTATATAAATCTGTCTGTATGTATACTTTTGTGTACTTTTAATAAATGCAATGCTTAGTGACCATTATATACGCTAAAAGCTTCGCTGGGAGGACGTGTGTAGTAACATACACATACACAATTCCATACATACTTACATATGTGACTACTTAAAGCTGAACCAATTTATAACTAGTTCAAAACAGTGACCAAGTGTACTTGGGCTAGAGTTAATCTTCTAACGACTCTTCGTCTTCTACGTCACTGTAGCTATCGTCATCAGGGGTACTGACCCCGTTACTTTGTCAGTTGTATTGCCCATGGTGGAATGGTCTAGAAGAGTAGAAATTTATTCTTATCGTTGTATTGTCTTCGCAAGTATTGTATTATACTATTATGCGTCCTTTGCTCAATGACAACGCCGAGTACCGTCGACGATGGAACGATCAGCTGTACGAATTATATTGCGACATTAACATAGTTCAGCGAATCAAGAGACAGAGGAAGAGCAAGGCATCCACTTTCTTGGAAGGCTTAGGTGGAAATGGGGCCAGGTGAAAAGAAGAACCGAATATCGCGGTTTTGTTGATTCGCCTAAAATCGTGTAAACGGTGCACACGCCAATTTTTTATGGATTGGGCACAGCACACTCAGATTCCCAATCGTCCAACACAATTTCGTCTCTTTACAACCTTCTTTGTCGGTAAGCTATCATCTCCAGCCGCTTTATTGTTTTTTATGCGGGTATTCGCTGATTAGTTTTACTTTACTATTTTTAGTACTAGTGCGATTTTGAAAATTTTTGTAGTAAACTAGTACCATTTCTGATCCCTTTTTATATTTCACCGCATGCGTGTCACATGACGTCTCTGTGTGTGTCTAAGGAATTAGTGGCACTTCTCGTTATGTCATTTGAGGCTTAACTAAAAATAACAGAAGCAGCAACAACATAGCAGGGACATGTTGGACAAAGTTTCTAGTAAAACTAGTATGAATATGTATAAACACATATATGTATATATATACATAAATTAATATAAAGTCTCATCTTTATACTCACCCAGCTTCATATAACTACATATGTACGAGTATGTGTCTGTTTGTATGCGAAAAACTGTGACCGCCTAATTGCGATGCATACAAGTATCATTTGTGGTTTGGTTATTTTGTGTTGGGTTCGTGTTCATTTTGGTGAAACGACAACCACATCCGTCCGTCATATGCTGGCATATATGTATGTGTGTTCATACGTGGACATGCTTCAAGGACATTCTATTTTTGTACGTCACCTTTTGGTAAATAACACAGAAATATACATGCTTCATGGGAAAAATGCAGCCACGCTTACCCCCTGGAAGTATTCCTATAATATTTCGTGCTACCTTATACAAGAGCCGTAGGTACTACTTTTGCATCAAGACTTCTTCTGTGTACAACTTTAAGAGATCAGAAAATTAAATTAGTATCAGCAAAAGTTAAATGTTTATGGAAAATCTAAAATATGTTTCTGAACTTTATCCAGCCAACAAGCTCTGGAGTTCTCTCACTTTTCCTACGAATTGATAGCACCGCCAACGGCTTATGACAATAAGAAATAGCTCAGTTTTGCACCCGACCGGAAACTGTTACAGCATCGATATTCTCCAAAATTAATTCGTAGAATGTTTAGCAGTTGCGACGATAAAGAGGTCTGTGTGGAATTGATGCTTTTATTAAAGCATTTTTGCTCTCACCTGATTTCGATACAATGATTTTCAAGTAATATTTCGAGCATTTCTTAAGGTCACTGTTATGCGAGATGATATTTTTGTCCAATGTATTTTTCTATAAAGGTTTAGTGACCTGGAGTCCACTATACCGAAACACCATAGGACAAGATTGACTGAACTACCGCTGGGCATATGGCTAAGCCGTAGACCCCACGTCGCATCTAGCATCATCCTACATGCGGAAAGGGAGTACTAGACTTTTTCACCGTCTTTTCCACATTAAGCTTATACATCAGCTTGCTGTATTCGGGGTGTTCCTTGTTAGTTCCATACCGTTTAGCCTCCAGAGCTTCCTCACAAGGGTCTCATGCCTACTTGTAAAAAGTTATTGACATTTAACTCTAAGTTGGCCTGTCCCGCCCATTGATGTATGATCCTTACAGCGCTTTCCACATCTTTACTAATAGCTTTTAGGAACTTTTCCGTCACTACTATAATACAGTTATACATAGGCTTCGGTGCTTTCCTTCAAATATTTTTTAAAAAGATTATTTGCTATTAGCGACCAAGGGAACAGTCTGGTTTCATTCAATTCCGTGTTAATCTTCTTGCAGCGCACTAAACTTTCTATCCATATGAGGATAACAGGCTTTTTCCGTTCCGCTTCCAGACTATTTAAGAGTATATTATGGGTAATATTAATGTTAGATCCACTTATGTCCAGAAAGACACCCAGAGCTTAGGTATTCCTTAAGCTCTAGAGATCATTCCCCTCTACAAGGTTAGTGAGTGAAGTGTAGTCTTTGTGGATCCACCCTACGCATAGCCTACTGCGCTGTAGTTGCAACTTAAAAGTAATATGAAGTAAACATGAAAATTTAAATATGGTGGTGAGATTTAATATTTAATGTGGTGGATTTAGTTGAATTAAGGTGGAATGATTTATATGTGATATTTTTCTTAGGGGAAAGTCAATAAAGGGTAATTTTGGTGATAAACTTTGATGTGTGAATAGAGGAGTGGTAAAATTTGGTGCGGCTTATTGAAATATACAGTTTAGGTTTGGAAAAGATGAATTCATCACATGCTTTTTCAGTCTAGTAATGCTTTCGTTTATCATTCTTAACATATTGTCCCACACCCAAAACTTTCTGCTAGATTAAATAACAAAATTTTCCAATTCTCAAAAAAATTATTATCCATAATACTCTGAGAAAGATACTTTGGGAGCATTTTTGAAACTTTTCTTTCTTTCAAAGCCTTAAATCTGAATTGCTCAGGCCCAGCGACTCTGCGGGAATATTTAGCCTATAAACTTTGTAAGGCTCATGAAAATTATGAAAGTTGAATAAAATAAACAGCAAAATTTAGTAACTCTTTGGCAAAAAATCCTTCAAGAAATCCTTAAGCTTTCCTACTGGGCCATCCCTTCGCTCGCTTGAATAGTTGCAATATGTGAATGAGTCTAATATCTGCTCGCTGCCAGTTATGATGGATAATATTCGTTGCTGCGGTTGAGTGGTAGAAAAAAACTTTTGCTTTAACCACAACATGCAACGCACACACACACGCACGCATACATATACTTAAAGGATTTACATACACACATATAAACTGCATAACATTGGTTTATTGCCAGCTTGCATATGTTTTAAGCCATTTATGAGTGATATACCACTATAATATGCATAAGTGTATACATATGTTAATATACATATACTCACAATATGTATTCATGTGTTCGCAATATAGTTATTTGTGTAATGCAGTGCTTTTGGCGTCAGCAAGAAAATTGATTGCAGTTGTGATATATTTATCTTTCTACATTTTGTTTCTATTTTTTGCTCTTCTCTTTCACAAATTACTCCATGAAAAAGTTTGCGCGTTGCTTTCATAAGTTTTTGGCGCTGATAGCTATGCATTTGCAGTAAATACGTGCGATTATAGTGAAATTGATATGCAAATAAGGAAGAGAGGGTTGACAATGCGAATAATAAATTACACAAAATTGCATAATAAAGCGAAAAAACAGAAAAACCACAAAAAAAAAACTGCCAAATCATCAAGATATGATACAGTGATGGGTACTTGTTTCCGTTTTGATGCTGAAAAACTGGCTCTGTTACTATTTTAAGCTTATTTATGTATGAGTATCAAAACAAAAAAAAAAATACAATAAAATTTAAATACAATGAAATTCACAAATACTACATTATAAAATTAAATTTTAAAGATTTTTTTTAATGAGAAATAAATAAAGAATTTTATTTTGAAATAAATTAAAAAAAAAAATTTCTTTCCGAAAATGCAACGTTTAATTGATAATATTAATTTTGGAGTGCAACTGTACGACATGGCGTATGCGTAATTTATTGACCTGTGGGAAAAATTTTATATTTACAATAAATGGCGACAGCGGTAGCCTAGTGGTTAGCATTGCGTACTGACATTCGGTGCCACCAACATCCAAAAGTTATGGAAAATTAATTTAAATAAAGAATTAATTGAAATTTTCTAATTGCGGTCGCGCCTCGGCAGGAAATGTCAACCCCTCTGAGCGCATTTCGGACATGAAATAAAGGCTCCTCGTAAAATTTTTGGAAAAAGACGCCAAGCCACAAATTGGAGGAGGAGATTGGACGAAAATCGCTTCAGCTTCCTATAAAATCCAAATCTGGATTACATACACCAGTAAAAAAAATTGAAGGATACTTTAAATAGAGAAATTTTTTTCAATATAAAGCACTGCCAAATCCTGTTGCTAATTATAAAGAAAATATGCTAATTATATGGCTGATGTTGGCGCAGTGGTAGAACACTCGCCTGTTAAGTCAGGACCGTGCATCACCGTTTTGTTCGCTCCACCTCAAATATTATGTCAAGAAAAAAGTTCGTTCGGGTTTTTTGATTGATTTTTCAAAATTTAATAACTTTGTGTACATTTGTCCGACTTAGGTCAAATATGCGCCGTTTTGTTCGTAAACTTGTTGCCAACTTCATTATACCCCTCTCGTAGAAGGCTGCGTCCCTATTGGCTAAAAACCCGGAGAGCCAATTTTCACAGGCCTCTCTTGAGGCCAACTTCTCTTCATTAAGCGCGTTCGCCATGGACAAGAAAATATGGTTATCACTAGGTGCTAGGTCCGGACTATAAAGTGGGTGGATTAGGATCTCCCTTACGAGCTCCAGGAGCTTCTGGTGCGTCACCAAACACGTGTGTGCCCTGGCGTTGTCCTGATGGAACGCAATTCGGCCTCTGTTGAGCAAAGATGGCCTCTTCTGGATGAGTGCTGCCTTCAAACAGTCCAATTGTTGGCAGTAGAGGGCCGAATTGAGCGTTCGGCCATAGGGGAGAAGTTCGTAGTAGATGATTCCTTGCCAATCCCACCAAACACACAGCAAAACCTTCCTGGCCGTCAATCCTGGCTTGGCCACCGTTTCCGCCGGCTCACCGCGTTTCGACCACCACCGATTTCACTTGACGTTGTCGTAAGTGATCCACTTTTCATCACCAGTCACCAAACGCTTCAGAAATGGGTCGATTTTGTTGCGATTCAGATGGAAATTCGGTCCATCGTGTTTTTTTTTTGCGTTAGTTCGTGTGGCACCCAAACATCGAGCTTCTTTTTGAATCCAAAACGGTTTTCTGGCATATCTGTAGTTCCTCAGCAATTAAATAAGTGCTCACGTGACGGTCTGTTTCCACTATTTCCATGATTTTATCGCAATTTTCGACGACAGGCCTCCGAATTTACCCGAACGGAACCTAGCAAACCACTTTTTTGCTACACCTTCGTTTACAGTATTGGGCCCATAAACTAAATTAATTTTTTCAACCGCTTTGGCTGCTTTTTCGCCTTGATCGAAGAAAAATTGTAAAATATAGCGAATTTTCTCTTTGCTGGTGTTCATCTTTGACGAGCGCTCACAACGTACTGAGTCCATCAATCGAAAAACTGTCAGACAAACTTTTAGGGCAAATAAACACGTTTTCAGTGCGTTTAGTATGACATGATGCGACACGTAACACTTGTACTATGGATAATAAGAGATGACCTCTTTGATAAAAACCGAACGAACTTTTTACTTTACCTAATACTTTAGGGTAAAGGTGCAAAAACTGATTGCATAATACTCGTCTCAAAGGAATTTCATATTAAATATGCATAAAGTTACCTTTAAAAATAGAGAAACAACGGTAATTTGTGGTTAAGAGCAAGAACTCTACAAAGTCTTTAAGCCATTGAACTTTAATTACAGTATGCAATGTTGATCGCCCCATTCAGAAATAAATATTAAAATAAACATAGACATATGCAAATGTATGCATGTATATATGAATCAAAACTTTATATCTAGCCACAAAACTTATCAAAGCTTTCGCATTCACCTCAAGTAATTAATATTAATATTTAAGAACTTTGTTGCGGCCGAACGATTGAATTGTTGACTTAATCAAATACACATACATACGCTCTTATTACGTATATTATATATTTAATATCGATTGGGCAGTACTGAAAGCTGGTACTTTCGTTTGATTGCGCTTGGTCGGCAGGGAGATTAGTGACGAGGTTAAGCAATGCAAATGACAGGCTTAACTGTATGGTGTAATGATTTCAGGCGTTTGGGGAATTGCGTGTGGAGTAATTTAAGTATTTATGGTATATGCACGCGCATTCTATTATTATTAATCCACGTGTACATGTGCAAAATGTTCAAAATTAACGTTTTTTTTTTTTAATATTCTTGACCGAAAAGCAGTGAAAGTACAAGAGAATAAATCAAAGGGGCAGCGATAATTTGGCTTCGGAACAGAGCTGCTATAAATGACTTCAAAGTAATTATCTGATAAAAAAAGCAGCATCATTATATAGGTACTCCTAAATTCCTTCTTCTCTGGGTACAAGTCCCTTTTCTACCATGTTGTGCGATGCTCGTTCTTGACCAGAAGTGCATGATTACAGGATATTCCATCTCAGGCCTTGGTTTCCCTGTCTGTCTAGTAGAGTCTGCCATATTGCCGCGGGTGAAGAATGCTGATTCCACAATTGTAGCACTTCCTGATGCTGACCTTTCTGAAAGTTACGCCAATGTAATTTGTTCCTGCGTCAACGTCTCCAGAACCTATTTTTCACTTCCATATGATTCGCTTTGTACACTGGTGCATACAAAAGGGCAGCCGTTTCTTTGTTTGAGCATACAAGAATGTTTCAGAAAATGTTGAATTTGTATAAGGATAGTATGCGTGCGCCTCATTCCAGCCAGCATCTTAATCAGTGTCTCGCTCATTTTTTAGTTACAGCTCTTCAGATCCATCTGTTGAATTTGCCTCTGATGCTTTTTACCATACGCCTTCTCCCGGCTTGCATTAATGCCTCCTAGGTATCCCTCTCCTATTCGGGAACTATTTGCAGTATCTTCGCTGCAAATATATTCAATGCTAGGAATAGGGTAGCAATTTTGTCCTCAATACTCTAGTAGTTCATTGACGCAGTCTTTTCGAATTGAGTAGTTGAGTGGTCCGGGTGTCCGGTATCTCTAAATCTCATTCACTTTGTCCTGGTGCTCGCGCTGCCTTCACTCGAGCTAATATTGCCGCTCTTCGATTGTATCCTGTCTTTCTTTGAGTTTTACATATTTTTTAGTCAAAACCTTCTGCTTTCACAACTTCTCGCAGCCATGTTTGTAGCTCTGTTTTTTTTTTTTGGAAAATATCTTCAAGTTCTGAAACTTGACCCTTTTTTACTTTTGTTGTAACGCTTCTCGCTATATAAGCTTCGATGATTTCCCAAGTCTTTCTTGCCTGTAAACACACAGTTAACTAATAATACAACTTTCAGATTATTTTCATACAAACACACACCTATGTTGTTACTGCCGAGTTTTACACTCAATTGAGCATGCGTTCAGTACTACGTTCTTCGCTCTTAAATAGCTACAGATTGATCGCGTGTATTTTCTGGAAGAATCTATATGAATGTTCTCGATAACGAACATTCGATATACGCGCTCTGGAACATGCTGTAGCTATCGGACTCTCTTACATCTCACATTCTTATTTGCAGTTTCGCCACAATATATTATTTGCTAAAAAAAGTTTGGAATATGAAATGTGTTTTTTGAATAAAGAAAATAAAATAATAAAAAAATATATTTTTGATCAATTTTTTTTTAAATCTGATATGCAACTTAAGGCACGAATTCTTCTTCTCTTCATGAAAAGCAATGAAAATTACACTTAATTGATATCAGAAGCTGAAGGGCAATATTACGAGATAATTCCATCACAAAACCATTCATATTTGAATTCTATGGTTTTACACTCAATTACACTTTATAGCAACGCTGTTGGCATCAAAATTATCGTTCAACTTGTCAGTTTGCCAATAACTGGCCTTCTGATTAGTGGTAATCGTGTCAGTAATCTGGCCTCGCATAACAATTCACAGAAGCGAAAGCCAAGTAATATTTCTTCATTTTCCGCACTTTAAAATATTTATGTATTCAACATGTGAGCATACATATACATACTCGTATGAATATAATGGCCAATGGCAGATATTCCCAAATGATGCCGTCAGTCAGACAATCAGTCGGTCAAACAGTTAGTGGGCTCAACGCTACGCAGTGCAGTTGCCAAAAAGTTGCGAATCGAGAAAAATATGCTGGAAGCGTGCAACACTCAAAGGAAATATCAAGCAATATGAGAACAGTTAAAGGACATGAAAGGATTTTTAAAATAAAATACGCTCATCGCAATAAAGGGCAGAAGGGAAATGAAATAAAATAAATTTAAAACAAAAAATAGAAGAAAACACGAGCTAAGGCATTTCTACGTGTTGTGTGTGCATGTTACAAAGAAAAATTCTGCTTTATGCCTACAAGTCCAGCGCTGCAAGTACATATAAATATTTCGAGATGCGTTTGTTTCATCTGCAGTCTTTGTTCTCCATTACAAATGCCATTGGTCATCGCTGCGGCTACAATTTTGTTAGTCACTTCCATCAAAGAATCGCATAAATTTCAGTACTGCATTGCCAAAGGGACTCGCGTCTTTTGTGTAAGTTTAAAGGAAATTGCAAAAATTTACGGTTTCGAGATTAAACGCATATAAAATGCATTATTTGTGAAAGATTACACCATTCAAATGACCGCCTCGCGAATATTTTGCAAACTTCGACCACTTTTTCCCATATCTCTGTCATAACTAGACGAATGTTGGCATGATCTCGATGACCAATTGACATCGCCAAGACGAGATGTTGTGCGGCATGTGGCAATAAAGTCGGAAATCATATGACCATAATCTCCGCCGTTGTCATTTTCAAAAAAGTAAGGTCCAATCGTATCTCCAGACCGAAGAACGCACCATGCAGGGTGTCTTTGCTTGAATATAATAACCCTCCCTTAATTATTTGAGGATTTTTGAAGCCCCAAATGTGACAATTTTGCATATTTACGTATCTCTGAGTGAGAAAGGTGCCCCGTGGCTGAAGAAAATTTTGTTCGAAAATCTCCATTCACTGCTTGTTTAAGCACAAAATCGATGTCTTTATGGTGTTGTGAATGGTCTGCTGGTTCAGAAAAAAGTCCATGTGCAAAATACGCCATACGGTGCCGAAAATAAGTCGCAGCTCTTCAGAACGTCGAGATATATAGACATATAGAAAAGATCGAGACGTTGATGTACAGACTTTACAATGCCTGTAAACGATCCAGTCTCTTCCATAATAAATGAAATTTATGGATGAAAGAATCAGCGTTGGTTGGATCGCTGTATCAATATCGCTTGACCAAAGGGAAAGGCGGGTTGGTTCAGTTCTTTTATGAGGCACGCAAAGAGGTGGTTAGTGTCTTGCAGGATTTCGTTGCTTGTAGAAGATATTTTCTTCGTCCATCCTGGCGTTAAAATCGCTAATCACAAAATTTCGCTTAGATACGGATTGTGGCGCAATTTCCATCAACCGGGGTGAATGAAGACTCTCTTACTTACTTACTTTACTGGCGTAGGCACCGCTTACGCATTTATAGCCGAATTTATAACCTTGCGTCATTCGATTCTTTTATTCGCTGTTTGGCGTCAAATGGAGATATCAATTTTCAGCCGAGTCCTTCTCCACCTGGTCTTTCCAACGGAATGAATAACTTCCTCTTCCTCTGCTTCCACCGGCTGGTATTGCATCGAAAACTTTCAAAGCTGGAGTATTCTTATCTAAACGGACCACATGACTTAGCCAGCGTAGCTGCTGTTTCTTGATTCGCTGAACTATGTCAATGTTGCCGTACATCTCATACAGCTCACCAATCCATCGTCTGCTGTATTCGCCGTTACCAACTAGTGGACGACCGGAAATCTTATGCAAAACCTTTCTCTCGAAAACTCCTAACGCCGACTCATCAGATGTTGTCATCGTCCGTGCCCCCGCACCATATAGCAGGACGGGAACGATAAGCGTATTTTAGAATTTGGTTTTCTTTCGTCAATAGAGGACTTTACTTTTCAATTGCCTGCTCAGTCCAAAAAAGCACCTGTTGGCAGGAGTGATTCTGTGGCGTAGATACAGCTTCTATTCGTAAGGCTGCTTTAATGTCGACGAAGAGGTGATGTGCGTCGAAACTCCTGTCACGAAACTTCTCCAATCTTGTAATAGTTGATTTACAAGGTCTAAAGCCACACTGATAAGGTCCAAATTCACACAAAATGCTCGAAAGGATCTTATATGCGATATTAAGTAGGCTTATCCCACGATAATTGGCGCAGTTTGTAGGGTCCCCTTTTTATCGATTAGGCAGAGCACACTTAATCAGGTCTTCACCGTCATGTGTGCAAAGCTCGGCCAGTAATCCATCCGTCCCCGCCTCTTCGTTGTTCTTTAAGCGGGCAATCGCTATTCGAACCTCGTCATAGTCGGGTCTTTTCTTGGAACGTCTTTTCCATCGTCATCAAGAAATTTCGGGAAATTTTCTATAAATTCAATATATCCTCGGCACCGGCTGCTAGATCACATTTTTGTGTCTTACAAGAGTCTGTTCCGATCTTAAAACCTTCTGTAAGTTGTCGAATCCTCTCATAGAAATTCGCCCTTGTCGGTCAGCTTCGCAAGCTCTTCATACTCACGCATCTTGGCCTCTTTCTTTTTTTTATCTCCAGATGCGCTTCCTTCCCTAATTCTCGGTACCTATCCCATCCTTCGCGTGTGTTGGTCGATTGCAACGTAGCGAGATAGGCAGCCTGCCTTCTCTCCACTCCAACACGGCAGTCCTCGTTGCACCAATGGTTTCGCTTGCTGCTGTACGTAGAGAGCTTGAAATGCCGTCCCACAGTTATATATTATTATACCGAGTTGCTGATGAGTGCTCTCAAGGAGCAGGAGTGCAAATCGAGTAGAAAACCGCTCCGCAGTCTGTTGTGATTGCTGCTTTTCGACGTCGAACTTTTCTTTGGTACACGGCGGCGGTGCGTTTTTTTGTTTTTCAATCAGGGGACAGCAAAGTAGGTTCATGTATGCTGGAATCTAGTACTACAGATAGCCATATTTCGGGCTCCGCCGAAGTCGATCAGCCTCAATCCATTAGGAGATGTTCCGTTGTGGTCGCTGAATTTGCCGACAGATGAGTCGAAGATACCTTCTTTGCCCATCCTGGCATGAAAATCGCCAAGCACTTTTCCAAGCAATTTTCATATTGTGGCGGGGGCAGCGCTCATAAGTGTAATCGAGGCGCTCGTGAAAGGCATCCTTGGTCAAATCATTCTTCTCTTCTGTCGCGGTGGGGGCGCAAATTAACGATATGTTTTCCCTTTTATGTGAATTGCGGCGAGACGTTCCTCAACCGGGGTGAGTGCCAGTTTTAGACGACGGAGTCTCTCTCCCAACACAAATTCAACACCAAGTTCGCGCTCCTTTATATGACAGCTTTATAAATATCGCAAGGACTTACTCGCCTTCGTCCTTGTGCTGCCCATCGCGCTTCTTGGACGGCGGTTATTTCAGCCTTTACTCATCAAATGTGGGGTCTCTCATAAGAGGCATTGTTATTAATTTCAAACGAACCGCTCGTAGCCGGACTTCAGCGTGAACAAACGCTGTCAGCTCTAACTTCATACCCAAAATTATTAAACTATGCCAGTTTTCTTTTTGTAGCAACTCTTTCGAACATCCTTTGAACAAATTTTAAAATCGTGAGCAGGATATAAAATTAATTTCTGATACTTCTGCAAAACAAAAAATGAATTTAATAAATATTTAATTCTTAATTTAATACGAAAACCATACAATTCTGCATATTTCTACTCTTAAGCTTACTTAAATACACATGTGAATTTAAATGTCAGATCGATAATAAAATATTAAAGTTTTGCAAAACGCAGCGGCCTTGAAAATGTCCAAAAATTGTACGAGTCTAATTTTAAAGTCTTTGTTGAAAGCAGGAAAGAAAAACAACAACAAGGCTCCGCAAAAGTTTTAAAAAGTCGAAGAACTTCGAAATTGTACCACAGAGAGGCAGAGAGGAAGACGGGGAGAGAGAGAGATTGAAAACCAAATGAAAGTGACACAAATGCACAGTTCTACGAGACGATGCGGGGCGGGCGTGTGAGTTGTGTTTGCTGAATACTAATTGAGATGCCACAGAAATGAAATCACTTAAGTTGCTGCCGGACAACAGCGCTTGGCGAGTGAGAAAACACATAAAAGTTCTGGAGAGCATCAGAAGCGGACTGCCGAGTTGGTTTTAACGGTCGAATGCTTTGGCTTGTGTGGCGTGGTTGGTTAGTTTGATGCTTCACTAGTTGCCTATTCACTGCTGCGCAGCTCATTGGCTATGCAGGAATGTGAGGTGGAAGAAAAGGATGGGGCGGGGGGATGCTATTGAAAAATTCATGCCACTGCAGTGGGGATAATAAAATAAACCTAATTATTATGGAGTGAGTGGGTGTGTGAGCATTTGTGTTGTTGGTCATTAAAGACATTCTTCGTAGACACTTCGCTCCGTACACTCGGAGACTAGTTTTTCATTTAGCCTTCCTTACCAGAGACACAAACGACTACTTTCGACAGCACAAGATAACTCACTCAAAAGCTAATTTAATTTATTGGCAAATGTTGGTCGGTCAGATGTCGAAGGAGGAAAAAGGTCACTAAGGTGATTTTTTTTTTGTTCGATTTGCACGGAAATGATTGTGTTGGACCTACAAAGAGATGGTAAAAGCCAGATGCCAACAAGAGCGAAAGACTGGCAGTGCTGCTGCAATGTCAAGTTCAAACCTGACTTTGAAAGTCGAATGTCACACCATTAAATACCTACACATATAAATGCATATAGGCACAACAGAGTGTGTGTCAGTGGTCAACCTGCGATGGCAGCAAAAAGAAAATAATTCACATTGCCTGCAGTGGATGGAAGGAAGACAGGCTTTGAGTCTCATTTTACACAGTCCGATTGCGGAATTATTGTATTTTTTCTGTGTGTGCGCTGAAGAGAAAACTTTTCGTTTCTCGATTTGATGCTCTGCCGCAAGTGAGGCAGTTAAATTTGGTTATGGCGACAGAAAGAAAAATGCAAATACGCCTTTACCAACGTTCGTTTGTGTGGTGCGTATGCTGGAGATTTATGCGCCATCAGTGTGCAGGGATTTATAGCTTGGAATTCGGTGGCGAAGAGAAAAAATTTTATTGCTATGATTTGAAATACAAAACCAAAAGGTTGGTCCAAAAAGTGCGCTCTAACACACATGTCAACTCACAATAACTGTACGAATATTCAAAATAAAATGTGAAATGTGAATTTAATTTGATTTACTGCCTTGCAAATAGTGAAACTAGTAACTTGCTGACGTCAAAGGCGTTCCTGGGGTTAAATTGTTGTCAACTTATATCCTTCTGGAGAATTACTTTGTAAGTAGTAAGCTAAAACTAAGAAAAAATATGTTTTTTGAGTGTTAGCGATACAGAGGTAACGCTATTTCTTTATTTTATTCATCCATTCCTTTCATTAAATTTCTCTTTAATTATTTTATAAATTAATTATTAATTTTTTAATTTATTTTCTTTTATTTGGTTTAATTTTCTGTTATTTTGTACATAAGACATACTGATTCCATTGCTAATAATGGATAGTCTCTGCCTAAAAACCTCCCTACTATGGTGGTTGTGGATAATATAACAGCCTTTTCTATCACAAGTGGCTTTTCTGTCATTTTTAGTTTGTCAAGACTTTTATTGAGAGCTTTCAGGATCAGTCAGGATAACTTCTCTCTACTTTACATTCTCCACATATTCTTAACTTCATGTGGTAAGGTGTGAGATTTTCTACACTTTTCTATGTAGCATTATTAATGGCTGTGTTTTTGGTATTCCGCTGCATATTGGCAGGGCCAGATTTTCTCTCCTTTCGATTACCGTCAAATCAGGACTATTGTATGAAGAGGGATGATCTGTCAATATTGATTGATCCCAGTAAATTTTCGTAAAACACTTCTCTAATATTGTTTGTTGGTTGTATTTCCGTAATTAAACCATATCTGAGTGATAGGGATTGGTGTACCAGGTGTCCGGTAGCTGTTAATGGGGCACATGCACCAATAATGTAATGAATCGTTTCAGATTGTTTTTGACATCGTCAGTAAGTTAAAAGCATCTTTGTTATTCTTTATATGTATGTATCATTCTCTGAATTGGCAGTAATCCTTCGATTCTTCCACTATCTTCACCTAGTCTACGGCATTTTTACTTTTCAACTGACCTTTTAATGCCATTTAAAAAGTCATCGGCAGTTTCAAATTGCTGATTAGATGATGTACGTGTATAAAGTAATGACCTCTACATAAATATAATAGATGGAAGGTAACCCTTTGATGTTGAATAGAGTTAGTTAAAAAAAGATGTGAGTGAGTTTAAAGCGGGAAAAAACCATAAAAGGCTTAGAATATTTCCTTGAAATCTACATCGTTTAATAGGTATTGAAGTTGACTTTATGAGTTTATTTTTGTGAGTTCATTGCTTTTCGCAATAGTGGTCTGATATTTGGAGATATTATTTTAGGTTTAACTAAATTTCCTAATTACGGTCGCGCCTCGGCAGGGAATGTCAAATGCTTTAGTATAATCAGTGTACATATACAGTGTAGATATTTCTTCATTTGAGAGGAAAGCTGTAAAATGATAAGCTATTAGAGAGTATATGAGTACGTGTGCTTCTTGAGCCAGTAATTGCGTATACCATCTAGATCTGGAGCTTTCCAATTCTGGATGTCTTCAACAACTTGTGGAAAATTTTATTTAATTTTATTTTAACTTAATTTTTATAAATTAGTTCCTTTTATTTGATGACATTTTTTTATATATTCATCGTTAGACATTTTAACGTCATCAGCATAGCAATTATGTCAAACTACTCTATAATAACATACCAATAAATTTACGTCAATGAGCAGCTCAATAATATAGACACTTTTATTCTCCCGCTCATCTCGCATTATTTTGGTTTTTTGCTCGTCTGCTCATAGTGGATTTTGGCAAGATTACCACAATATTAGCAAGTATAATTGATGTGCTTAGATAATGTGACCAAAGAGAGATTTATGCACGCTTAAGATTTATTGGCAGTTCATTGTTAGGTCTGTTAGTCTGTTGACGGGGCGTATGAGTAACATTCACATTTTGTGGGTCAATTGACATAACCAGTTTGGTGTGCGTATGAGTAAGTGGCAAAACAAAATAACAACGTAGATTTATGTTAATATTATGCTTTGCTAATTTGGTTAAGTTATATTTCAGACATTTCTACACACATACATAGGTACTATTCTGTATACGAAATATGGTTATTTAAAGAGACTGATTCGCCTGTCAATGCTATTGTGTAATAGTTTATTTAAGAAGTTACTCAACAATTTATTTATTATAAGGTTGTAGGATACTACCAGATATATAATTTTTTCAACAGCTAATAACACTCTCTGGGCAGGGAATGTCCTTACAAAAGGTATTATTTTGAAAAACTAACTATTTTGTGAATATTTTCCTTGCTGACGATCGACGTATTGTTAGGGTGTCCATAATTGAATGAGACGATGTTTTACTTCATTAATTTTATTTATAATTATATAAATTTTAAATCAAAGTATTTGGCATTTTCCAATTGTATATAATTTATTTTAGGCTATATAGATATTAAAAAAACATTTTTTTGATACAGCTTCAATGCTTTAATGGTGTTATTTTATTTTCCGATACACTTCTATCATCATTGTCGATGTATAAAAGTAGTAAAACTTCTACAACATTAAATTTTTTTCCAAATATTGCATGGCTGGCGTTTGCAAATTACGCCGGCATGAATAATTCGAGGTGGCATTGCAATAGCTTTGTATGCAGCACGCTTTACGCTCCATCAAGCAAAAGTACAAAGCAGAAGCGTACGTATACTTAACATTTTCGTTACGTGCTATTACCGTTAGTGCTGCTGTCGCTACTGAGGTTGCCGCTTATGCAACTAAAATTTTCTACGCTCGTTTATACTTTGAAAGCCACACTGCTATGCTGCTATTATTATGTATATACCTACTAGTAGAGTGGTACACGCTCTTGCGGTTGCGGCGGACAAGTTGCTATTTTTTGCTTAGTTCATAAGCGTTCGGGCGTTAAAAAGCGAAATATAAAAATTCAGCCAAGAAAACCAACGCGCATTTACACTTTGGCTACTTGCATATAACCACGCATACATTAAAACGCTTCCGAGAATAACTACTCGAATGCACGATGGTTCAGATATGTACATATATTTATATGTATGTATGTATGTAACACATTTTTTTGATTTCGATTGCGTTTCTGGTTTGCTTCGACGGAGGGTAGGCCAAGACGTCATTGGTAGACTCGGAAATATACAATGACTGCTTGTGTTTTTACATATACATACATACACATACACATATATTTATATTAACATTTACATTACTATTGCCATTTTCATTTCTTTTGTTGAAGTGAGTACATTTGCCGCATTTCAATTTGACTTTCAAGTGGGAAAACACGAATTCCTACAATGCCAGAAGAAAAGTAGAAAAAAGCGGGTGCGTTGGCTGCAAAAGCTTTCATGGTGTGCTTACCACATCGAAATGCCTTCGCCTGCCATCACTGAAAGCTTAGAAATATGCTAACGATTTGTGAGAAATGTTTTACTTTCGATTCCAAATAATTCAATGCTTGAGACATATTCATTGCGTAGCCCTCCTTCCTCAAACCGAACAAACAACGGCGATGAGAGTGAGAAAATATTTTATTATTTCAAGTCAACAATATTCTGCCATTTAAATATTTCTGCAGGACACACTCCTTCCTCGAAACATTTCAGATTTCTTTAATTGAAATTTATATCCGCGCCTTTTGACAGTCAAAGCCGACTGGACTTTTGTGTCAAAGTTTTATTATAATATATTGCTAAGTAAATAATTTATGAGAAAATTTTAAACAGTTAAAATAATTATGGATGGAAATTGTAAACCACGGCGTATAAGTAACATTTTGAGGGAAGTGAGAAAGAATTTGATAATTGTATTACAGTAGTAGGCCTTTAGTTATATTTCACTGTCATTAATTATTTTATAGATATTGGATGAGAAACTAAAGGCTAAACATGCAAATCCATTGACAAAAAAAATAAAAATTTCAATATTATATCTTTAACATGTACATATATCTGCTTTAAGATCAAGCCACAGACCTCAAGTTCTGTGGCTGCAAAAATGTGAATGATTTTTGTGAAATCTAAAACCAACTCTATAAGCATTTTAGATGCATTGAGTTCATTTCTTGTTAGGTAATTACTCTGGTTAAATTAAATATTGCATTACAACGCCAACCATAAGAATATAATCGGGAAAAATTAATAAAAAATCCATAAAAGATTGATTTTGGCGACGAAATCCTACTCCATCACGAATTGCACTATTAATTGCACTATTAATTAAGTCCAAAGTCCTACTCTTAATAATATCACTAACTTTCGGCCGCACACGACCCACACCAACCGCTTTATACCATATATACGATCACGAGGTCATGGTACAGATGGCGGTAAATCAGTCAACTCGCAGGGACTCTCGCTAAGAAGTTGCCTTCCCCTCGCTTCGACAAAGAATTTTCATGGGGTGTATAGAGCTGCACAATTTTTGTAAATTTTTGTAATAAAAGCTCAAACTTTCCAAAAATTAATTAAAATTCGAAACCTGCGTCTGCATTGAGTTTTCTTAATTGAAAAAGAAAAACTTTCAAAGTTTGAATGACAAAACAATAAGCTTAGTTTTTGGCTAACTTTAATTGATTTTAAGGCAGAAAGCAGCATATGTGTATCGAAAACAAAGAACAATATCAGTTTTGATGCCTATGCATGTGTAAGAAGTATGCACACATCTACATGTACATACGTGTATATGCTATAATGCATGCAGATATTCACATCCCTTTAAAGTGCATGTGCTGGAGTTTTCTGAAGAAGTAAGTTTTAAAATATGATTTTGTACTTTTTTGGATAGTTTTAATCTCGTATTATTTGTTAAAAACTCGGCTATATAATCGCGTAAACGGTGTCAAGGCAAATAAAGAAGGAAGAAAAATATTTGTAAACGTTTAGGAAAAATGCAACCGATGAGAGTTAAATATTATAATGTTGAACGGAAAATAACATTCTCAGCATTGGCCAAAATTAAGCACCCTCTCCGTAGAAGTGTTGCTAAGAAAGCCAAAGTACTTGCTGAAATATATCGAAAAATTGAAGTATTCTACTCAACATTTCTAAAACTTATTGGTCGAAACAAAAGCAGTACTGTTCAATTGTGAATATATTTTTGTTTATTGTTCAAAACCTTCTTTTTAGCATGAAAGATATCTGCAATATTTCGAGTTATTCCGCTGAGTATTTTGGATTTATTTGAAACTTTAACTTTTTGAGACTAATTTCTTAAGTAATATTTTACAATAGAAATGAGAATATTCGTAAGTGATTTGAATTGATGTAAAGAATTTTAGTATTAAGTTAAAAATGGTAAGTATTTTAGCCACTATATTCAACTTTAATTAATTATTTATTTAACTCAAACACGCGCTTCTTTCGTTCCACTCTCGACTGTTTTTCAACTTCGACTCTGTTTCATCAATTACTTGACAACTCTTTACCCTGCTATCCCACATACTAGGGTGGCGCATCGAATGTGCTTCAAAAATAAAATTGAACTAGCTTTTAATTGCATTTCATTTATTATTTTATTATATAGAAAAATTTATTTTGCTTTAAATAATTAATTATTTTTAAAGATGATAGATACCTCAGCCACGCTTATACGGCACTTAATTAGAAGTTTATACATTGCGGCCCGAAGAATCGAGTTTCAATTATCGATTAAGTGGACTGTTTCATTTCAGTCAAATTCCTTGCTATTGTTTTATACATCTTTTGCTTAATATAACTCCATAAAAAATCTGGTGCAATCAAGTCAAGTAATCTTGGCGCACAGCGGAAAGTGGAATTTCTGGATATTAATTTGTTTTGAAATTTTCGTGGGAGTTCTGCAACAACGGGCCTGACTATGTGCAGTTGCTTGATCTGAACGCTATTGAAAGAGATATATCTTCGGCGTAGTTCTGGGTAAAAGAACTCCTCCAACATATTCAAACAACGGTGCCCATTAATTGTTACTGCTACACGGTTTTCTTAACAGAAGTATGGTCGACAACCCACCTTGTTGAAACGGCATCACACAGTGACTCTTTCTTAGCAAGCTTTCGCCTCATGGGTTTTACCGTTGCCGTTCAGATTAAAACAGCCCTTATCAGATATAAAAAGACAATTTAGCAATTCATAGGCAATAGAAATAGGCAAATTTTATGTTATAAATAATTTGTTATTTGAACTTTGTACGTAAACAGGTTTAGATGATCATGAGTTATCCGTTATAATGACTGCCAACTAATCCCAAGTTGCACCGATGAGCTTCGATAGAAATGCTTGAATTTGCTGGGATTGACCAAGTAACAGTTGCTATTGGGTCTTGAACACTACATATTTATCTTAAAGTTGTGGTGTTATTGAGTTGCCTCCATGTTCACTGCCGTATTCGAACTTCCTCATAGTCAAGCAATGAAACATATTTTCCGTCATCACTGCCATTCAGCAAGATAGAGAAGTGTTCATTCCATTAATTCAATATACTCTTGGCATCAGTCACTTTATCTCCCCTCTGTGTCCTGCAAGAGTTTGTTCCGTTCTTGAAAACTTTCCTAAGTCGCCGTATCTTTTCATAGAATTTCGCTGCCCTTGTCGGCTTCTGAAGCTTTTTATACTCACACATCTCGGCCTCTTTCTTTCTAATCTGCACATGTGTGTTGTTTTCCTCTTCCCACACGTTTAGTGGTCGACCGCTACGTTACGAGTTAGGCAGTCTGCTTTCTCACCTCTATAGCTCGGCGATCCTCTTTGTTTTTGCGACCTTTACGAAAACCAATAATTTCGTTTGCAGATGAATGTAGACAGATCTAAATGTTGATTTGTGCCCTGAGAGAGCAGGATTTTTATTATCACTAAAAAGGCGTTAAATTAAAGCGAGACGACATTCGCAGGATCCGCTAGTTACATAAAATTATTACTGGCAATTTCTTGAAAAACTTTTTCATAACTAAAAGTTAAATATTTGTATAATTTTTCCCTGTGTTGCATATGAAAACCTCTTTTACATTTACCTAAGAACCTATGAACCTACGAAGCATGACCCGCCATACCTGACCATAGCAACGTGATATATTTAAGATAACATGTGCGTGAGCATGTTTACATATGTATATGCCGACGTGTTCTTGTTCCATTAAGTTATTTTTTTTATTGTTTTTTTTATTTTTTTTGTAAACACAAACAGAACATTTGCTGTTGAGGGTTTTTTGCCCGCAACGTCGGGCTGAGATTTTGGCCTCTGGTGAATATGATAAATTATGGTTGGCACTACTTTTGGTAGCATAAACCTACAATGTAGGTCCATAGCATATAAGCACACACGTATTATACATAAAAACATGGTTTCAGCTGTTAAGCATAACAATATTAAAGTACAAGGCAATAATTTCAACAAAAAAAAAAAAAAAAACGTTCTTACATAAAACAATACAAACACAGTATTTTTTTCTGATGATATACAGAAGTATATATTGAAATTGTTTTTACAGTAAAATAATGGGTTTTCAAATAAGAGGCGTTCATTTGATATTCAGGGAAACTTTTCCCTTAAAAGGTCGATGGTTTCTTGTTTGCATGTAGCGCCGTCTTGTTGGATGTGAACGTAGTCCATATCCATAATACCATCCAATTCCGGCCATAAAAATCATTAATCATCTCTATCTAATCAATAGCGCAATTCATTTATTTTCGAAAAAGTAAGATCCAATAACCCCGCCGGATCATAAACCTCACTTAAGAACTACACGTTGAAGATGGAGAGACCTTTCAACAATAACTCTTGAGTTTTCCGAGCCACAGATGCCAGAGTTTTGCTTATTGTCGCAGTTATCGAGGTGAAAATTGGCTTCATCAGTCAGGATGATTTTTCGATGAATTTTAATCATTTCAGTGCAATGTTGAAGCTTGTATCGTTCCATTTTTATCACTGGCGTAGTTTTACTTGTCGAACGTCAAAAATTTACATTGACATCTACCGGAATAGCAGGCTATTCAAAATAACATCTCTTAATGGAACACCCTTTATTTTATTTATTTTCTTATTTTCTTGCATGCAACCTTCTTGTCTATTTCTATTTATGTTTTGTTTATTTTTGGTGGTTGACATATAATTTATTCTGATTTTCCATATTTCCTTTTTCCCTTTAATTTTCCTCTGTTCTGGCTTTGTTTAACTATTTATGTAGTACAAGATAGACAAGTGGCATATTTAAGATAAGCATTTTTTTCAAAACCCCACGTTCGGTAAGTCGAGTTGAGTTAGCCGGTTTGTTTGTTTATCTGTCAATATTTTAGTTAAATTGCAATATATTGGAGTTTGCTGGAATTCATTTGTCTATTTGGTGTGGGTGCTTGCGGTTAGGTTGTTGGCCGCAACGAAAAATACATACATATATTTCCCAATTTACACTGGTGCATGATTCAGAGAAAGATTCACAAAAATTCAGCCTGAAAGTTTGTTTCTTCAATCCAGGGACGTTTTACTCAAGCCTTTCTCTTCACTTGGTGATTGCTTTAAGAAACTTTTATATCTCATTGGATGCAGTCAACGTCAATGAAAGTCTTGAATTTTTTTTAAAACAAAAGTGTTAAAAGTTTATATCAAATTATAAGCTGCTGACATACCCAGCCACACATTGTTGTTTCTTTCCTGTTTTCTTCCCAATTGCTGTGCAAAAAAATTATAAGAAACTCTAAGTAAGCATCATCTAAGTCAAATAATCAAGTGTAGAATAATCGCTTTTACCCATAAACGGTATTCGCCGTTCCCAATCCGGAAAGGACCATAAATCTTACGCAAAACGTTTCTCTCGAAAACTCCTAACGCCGACTCATGAGATGTTGTCGTCGTCCATGCTTCTGCACTATGGTGTATAGCACGACGGAAAAGATGAGGAACTTATATAGTTTGGTTTTTGTTATTTTGGGAGAGGACTTTACTTCTCAATTGCCTACACAGTCCAAAGTAGCACCTGTTGGAAGGAGTGATTCGGCGTCGCTATTTGAACGTCTGTTCTATCGTCATCGATTGGAATTTCGGGTTCACGTTTCCCGGTGTTTAATTTTCACTGTCATTCAGCAGGTTGGAGAAGTGCTCCCTCCATAAATCGAGTATACTCTGTTCATCCGGCACTAGCTCACCACTCTGTATCCTGCAAGAGTTTGTTCCGTTCTTGAAACCTTCTGTAAGTCGCCGTATCTTTTCCTAGAATTTGCGAGCATTAGCCTTGTCGGCCAGCTTCTCAAGCTTTTCATACTCACGCATTTTGCACTCTCTCCTTTTTGTCTGCAAATACATCTTGCCTCCTTCTTCAGCTCTCGGTATCTTTCCCACCCCACACGTGTTGTGGTCCATCGCAATGTTGTGAGGTAGGCCGTCTGTTTTCTCTTTACTGAGAGAGCAGAACTGCAAGTCGAGTACAAAATCGCTCGGTAAGCTGTTGTCATTGCAGCTTTTCGACGTCGAACTTTCCTTGTGTTTGTTGACGGGCGTTCTTTGATACACAGAGGCCCGTCCGTATCTTCGCTGTGACAAGATAATGATCTGAGTCGATGTTAGGACCTCGGAATGTACGCACATCTAAAATACTAAATACATGTCTTCTGTCTATCACAACATGATCGATCTGGGTAAAAGTTTTTCGATCTGGAGATGGCCAAGTAGGTTGGTGAATTTTCTTGTGCTCGAATCTAGTGCTACATACAACCATATTTCGGGCCCCGGCGAAGTCGATCAGCCTCAATCCATTAGGGGATGTTTCGACAAACCCCGTTTTTCACATCGTGCCGGGGGCTCGCTCATTAGTGCGCTCGTAAAAGGCATCCTTGGTCAAATCATCTTTCTCTTCTGTCGGGGCGTGGACGCCAATCATCGTGAGGTTAAAAAATTTCGCTTTTATGCTGATTGTGGCGAGACGTTTATCCAACAGAGGGAATGTCAGTACTCGTCGATGAAGTCTCTCCTACCACGAATTAGACACTAAATCTGCGCTCCTTTATAGGTCCACTATAGTAAAAGTCACAAGGACCCGCCTTCTCCCGTCGTTGTCCGTCTTTCCCAATTAAGGGACCGGCCATTCCAAATCGTAATCCTTAAAACATTTACGGCGGCCGTAATCAATAGAGGGTTCTTTCATCCGAAGCCCATATTGTTTTTTCATATATGTATAAGAATTCGCCGAAAAGTCTCAAACAAATTTCAATGCAAACGTAATTTCATGCTGAGTAAATATTTCATGTTCAAAATAAAAATATTTTTCAGCGGACCACTGGCTTGATTACGAAAAATTAGTAAATATAGAAAATTTACCGATAAAATTCCAGCATCAGATTTGATAAATACTCGTACCAGCGTTGAGGCAAAGCTTCCAGTGGTTGTCATACATTGCAGTCCTTTGGCTTAAATTCTACAAAAATCGTGTTTAGAATTATACCAAATTTGGTTGAAATTCCGTCCACTGTGCATTGTGTGCCATTATATGTACATATATGTACATATGTTTGTGAGTATTTTTTTGGAAAATTTCGGCAGCACACAGCAGCGGTCAATGGGCGCGTCATTTTGGTCAATTTAAGCAATAAAGCATTCGTATTAAACACATTAATCACACACAAATACGCATACGCACATGCACACATACACACATATACATACCTTACACAACTGCTGGTATTTACGCATAACTCGAGTGATTTATGACATTGCGACAGTCATAGCTCTCACGCAAGGCTCAAAGCTTACCAAAGCATTAACACTACTACAAACTAGTGTGTGTGTGTGTGTATACGAGGGGATTAAGAAAAATTCGGTCAGTTGGGAACTTTTAATTTATTTTTCTTAAATCTAAAAAATCCTTTGCGATTGCTTTATTAGTCTTCCTTTCAAATTTTGAACGATCGGCTAAATTGGAGACGCAAGATAACTGAGGATAGCTCAAATGAAATTCCACCACCAATAACGCAAAAAGAAATTCATCCTGTATATGGAATGGTAGCACCGTCTTTAAAGATTATTTCTAAGGGTTTTCGAAGATTCCAGACTGGACATTTTTGGGTAGAGGACGAGCCCCGAGAAGGTCGACCAAAATCTCCCACCCATGACGTCACTGTAGCTCTGATGAAGTCCAAAATTTACGAAGATCCACAATTGACAAAAGAAATGATTGCTAATGAATTGGGCTTGAATGCCTGGCTGTATCGAAAATATTATGTAATCATCTGGGGTACAAGAATAGAAGTGATCGATGGGTACCACGAATTTTAAATTAGGCCAAAAAAAAGGCTCGAGTGCATTTTGCACAATTTTTCCTATTATAAACAAATTCGAAAACGGTCGGTCAACCAGTTGTTACTAGTAATGAATCTTGGTTGTATAAGTACGATCCGGAAACCAAATAGCAGTCCATGGTATGGAGTCCCACAGGAGCAAACCCACCCGTAAAATCTAAGCCACAAAAATCAGCAGCAAAAGTAATGATGCCAGTTTACTTCACCCGAAATCGTAGATGTTATTCCACTGGAAAAGGATCAGACGGTAACTGCTAAATGGTACACCGAAGAGTGCTTACCAAAAGTTTTCAAAACTTTGTTGGAAAACAGGAAGAAAGATAATTTGCGGCGCCCTCCAACACTGCTGAAAGAACGAGTAATTTTATTGCGATCTCTGGGATCAAAAAATACGTCCAGCACCATATTCCCCGGATATAGCACCTTGGGGAAAAAATTTAAAAGGAAAGGTCTTTAATAACAACGAGGAGACAATGCTGAACTTAAACTTAAAAATCAAGATTTTGAAGACTGTTTTCAGATGTGGATCTATAGGCTTAAGAAATGCATTGAAATCCAAGGCGATTATGTAGAGAAGATAGAAAAGCACAAGGACTACTAATACCTAAATACAAAAATAATCTTTTTTTCTGGTCAGCTTACCGAACTTTTGTTCATCCCCTCGTATATGTCATTCTGTATGTATGTACATATGAGTGTTGTTACTTCATACTTCATTTGGTCACCTCACACATACACTCCCACACACATTATTCGCTCACCACTAAATTGTGAATTTACTGCGCGCATTTAAATCCCGTTAGCACACTTTTTTTTCTGACGCGCTGCTCATTTGCCGACGTCAACAGAAAAATTCCCATTTTGAGTGGCATTCACTCGGGTGGCTTTTGGCAGTGGCCCAAATAACAGTACCGTGCAAGCAAACATGCAAAAGTATTGTACATGCAGCATGTGTGAATAACTGTTTGACAACAACAACAACAACAACAACAACAGCAGCAACAGCATGTCATGCGAAGTTCGACCAACTGTTTTGCGAGCTCGCGTTTGCATGTTATTAAAACGCCAAGCAAATGACAATGGAAATAATATAATATTTGAAAAGTGGCTCGTCGGCAGGAAAATGAAAAATAAATAACAACTAATAAAGGAAAAGTGCAAGGCAACAAGCAAAGCACAAAAAAATACAATTTTTCTGCGTTGCAAAATAAAATGAGAAAAATTTAAATTTTTTTTGTATAAAATTTAATTTGTGTGTTTGTATGTAAGTGTTCTATTTTGATACCATTTTGTGATTGTAATTAAATACAGTTATAGTTTCAATTTCAGTTAACTGCATTTTTGATTTTGCATGTTCAGTAGGTAAAGAACTGCAGAATTTTTTTATAAAAACAATGGAAAATTCATACTAAAATTGCCCTTCAGCGTACATAAACATATATGCATGAGTAACAACGTATATGTATGTATATATCTTGCATATTTATGAGTTGTTATGGCGTTAATAACTGACTTTGTAAAAACTCAATTTAATATTTTTATTTTTTCGTCTTTCGAAGAATATTATGATTTATTTATTTCACGACGAGAAGTAATAAACATCCAGTTTATGGTTGACAATTTTAAATTTTTAGTAATTCATTGTAGGGCAAACATGATTTTCTCAGTGAATAGACAGACCCAACTATTCTAATAAATTTTTATTTATTTATTATAAAATTTTTAAATTCTTTTAGAGCCTTTTTGCTCATAAAAAATATGTGAGAGGAAAATATATTTGGCTTTACTGAATTTAAGAATGTAATTGAAAGATATCTCCGTTTGTTTTTTACCGAAAATAATTACCTTTAAGTTTTATATCACAAATTCCGAATTGAAAGGATTCGAAATATAGAAGATTTGTATCTACAGTTCTACCTTTCTTTTTTCCTCTGGTAAGTGGACCAGAAACCGCTCAATTTAAAATACATATATATATATATATATAGGTATATGTGGCAAGATTTTGAACTTTGCATTGAAACACATTTAAAGTAATTTTCTAACGCGTAAATGGGCCAGGGAACAAGTTCGATTTGCTCAAAGTCCAGTAAATAATTAGGTTTTTATCTAAGCATAACTTTTACAAATATACATATGTTTTCTGTACCACTTTGCTATACTATCACTTGATAGATAATCGAATACTTGCTGAAGATCTTTGCACCAAAATGGGTAGCAGTGGTAGGCGACATTAAAGCAGAAATGCCGCATTAAACCTTTGGAACAGGTGCAACGTACGGATCACTTCCAAGCAAAGGTTAAAGAGGGCATCCTTTATACTAACATAAAATAAAATACTAACATAAAAGCGATCTATGAAGCTGCACTTACACCTAGCCATCTGCATAGATATTCTAGAAAATTATGTCCAGTCCTCAAATTATGAAAGACATGGCAGCGTTCAGAAATTTATATCAAAACTTAGGCTAAATGTAAACTGCGTGCAAGAGACGTAAACTTTCTGCTGGGTAGATATCACCTACTTTTTTCTTAGCAGGGAAAGATGGAAGGAAGGCGGGCCAATCGGAAACAGTTTAGATTTGCTGATGGGTCTAAATGTGAGACAGACACATGATTCAAAAGACGGACTATTGGAGAAAATATATATTTGGGTTCCAAGTGACATAGATGTAGAAGGCAAAGGAGGTCGTGCTGGCTCGCCCTGGCAAGGCAATCCCCAATGACAGCCTCAGAACTCTCTGTGGCTTCAAATATAGTCTAAAGCAGTTACCGGTGGAGGGTCACTTGGTATTGAAACACTTTCACTGTAGGACGTACAACCAAATTATTGTGGGGAAGTGTGAATGGTAGGCAAACTAAACTTTTACTTTAATTAAGCAAAAGTGAGCTAAGTATTTTGGGTATATTGGAGGAGTATCTACCCCTGAGATGTCATATCTACAAGCTAGGCTAAGTAGAATCGGCTGAGTGCAGAGCACGTACAGAAGATGCACTCAGAGGTGAAAACACTTGGTTTGAAGAAATAAAATCAGTTAAACTCAATGGAACGAAATGTTCTTGGGCACGCTCCGATGACCCAACAAAGACTCGGACCATTATCGTCTAACAGCAAAAATACGCACACGCCGCCGTGCAGCAAAGAAAGCCAACAAACAAAGGTATGATGTTCTTGATGCTAACGGTTAATCTTTTCTACTAGTGTACCTACTCAAAAAGGCTAAAATGGGTTTAAAAGTAATTGTTTTTTTACCTCGAGGCCGAACAAAAGAGTTCTCAATTATTCCTTTTCCTTCATGCCACCACAACTTTGGCTAACTGATGTTCGATTCCACTTGACCTTAGCTCTGTTTTAAAATTTTTCTAACCCTAAATAAGCTATTAATTAAATTGAATTGTATTTCGTTTCAAATTATTTTACACTGCGCATCATCCAGCAACAACTTTTTCTATCAAATTCCAGCGCCAGCTCCAACTGCAAGTTCTCTAATCCATTTAAATTCGCACAATGACAACACGTGGACAATATGAATACCGTTATTTGTGATCGAAATGAAAATTGTGAAATGTGAAAACCATAATTAAATAACAATTGCTGCTCACATGAAAAAGCCATTATGCCCGACGCTTTTGGCATTTATCACTGACGTTTCGCTGAAATTCGGTTTCACTTTTAAGCCATTTTTAAACCATTTGGTTGTTGTTGTTACTGTTTGTTTGTTGGCATTTGGCGATAGCTAAGAGAAAAACCAACAAATGCAATTGCAACATTTGCTTGTTAAAAGCAAAGCCACAAGTCCGTTGGAAGCAGGAGTTGGAGGAGGAAGTGGAGGAGAACTTTCAGTGACAGTGAGCAACGACAGAGTCAACCATTCAGCGTTTACCACTTGCCACTTGTGAACCACTGACCGTGGCATTGGCAGTGGTGGCGGATGTGGTGTTTTAGTGGTGACAATATAACTGTTATGCGTTCGCTGGGAAGAGGTTAGGTACTACCCTATTAAATTTGGGTTGCAGTCATTCACTGGCGGAGCTAAACTGAAAGCTAAGTATTAAAATAAATTCGAAATTAGTTTCAGCTTTTTCCGAGCTCAATTTTAAAGTAGTTGGGTGAGTCTTCGAGTTTGATTTGTTGCTAGCTTAAAGTTTTATATACATATATTGAAACCAAACAGCAGGATTAGCTCTGCATCAAGTCGAAACTATTTTTAGAGTATTTTTTGATGATCTTGAGACGATTTCGAAAACATTTTCTCTTCCCCAACAATTTTTAAAGAGCCACAGTTCTCAATAAATTTCCGTCGCAGCAATGGAAAGTCGCACTGTTCAGCCCCGAGCTGCACCTAATACATTCACAAGGCAACGATTTCTCCTAAGGAGCTCACCCCCGGACTCCTTTAACAGCCAAACGGCTCGATGAATAAATTCCAGGGTATCATTTAATAACATCATTCTTCCCTATTCCTAATCGTACTCTCCCTCCTGCCCGGTAAACTTCGACAAGATAGGTAAAATATTTCTTTACTGCTACTACTCAAGCAGCAACTTCAAGGCAATAAATAGGTCAATAAGATTTCCATTGAAATACCCGTAAACCTGTAGTACATTCAACGAAATAGCTTACAATTAACTGAAAAAGTCAACGGTAGTTTTGGGTTGACGTTGGAGCCCTAATAATACCTACGAATTTGGATTGAAACGTCTAGAAAGAATCTATAATTTTGAGCTTCTTCACGTATTCGTAGTCCTGTTTTGATACCGCTGCGATGTACTTCTTCTTGAACGTTGCGATACTGCCTATATCAGCCGTTGCTACATCAGTCAGGCAATTGAAGAACTGATATTCTAGGTACTTACGTTATACCTATAGTGCTGCCTCATTCTCCTACCGTGAACTCCCATTAAGCAGTTTCCTTTTAGCATACCAGTTGTTGTATTGATAGTGAACCGGTCTTGGTGGATTAGATTTATTGATATTTTAGCGTCCAAATAAGCTTCAACGTGAATTTTGCCATAGATCGAGATACGCGCGCAATGTGCCCGGACGTAGGGACTAGCCGAGAGCTTGCGTTAAGACAAACAAGGAAAAGTCTCATTTGAGGGAATGTTCACTCTCTCACCCTCTTTAGCAGTCATCCAGCTGCCACCACTGCTTATTTGGTCTTTTTTTTTGTTGCTGTTACCTTCGCAATGTTTTTGTCACGTCTCTCGAACTGACAGCATTGCAATGAAATCAATTCGTATTTAATAACGAATGAAGGTTTTCTCATTTGTACACCAGCATGGTATGTGCAACGGTCATGACTGAGTTGTTGCTGCTAAGAGGGGGGTATGCTGTAGAGCATCCAAAATAGCTCTCATATCACTTGCCGGCCAACAAACTAACCAACGAGGTAATAACAAACGACATTCCCTGTATCAAAGGCGGGCTTGGTTGCGGGTAGCGTGGAGCGTGGAGCGTTGTAGCTGTGGAGGTGGTTAAATCTCTGTTGCATGTTTGCATAACAATGAGAGTTACGTCGAACGACGGGCAAGCTATAAAGACAGACAGACATCAGCGGAGGAGGGAGGAAGAGTAAAGCAAGAGAGTCGTGGCGGTGGATTTGTAGAGAAGCTTAGCAGGAACTTTGTTGGTTAGTTGGCTCTTCGCTGGTAGTGGCGGATTATTTGTCGTGTGGCACGTTGTCAGCGCGGATTTGAATGTCTCTGTTTGCACGTTACGAAACGCCAAGGTGAAATGATTTACACACACACACACACACACACTCAAACACACACACCTACAGGTATATGTGAGTATAAAATAGCTCAGTAAGATGATGAAGACGTAGAAATAAGGCAATGAAAGTGTTGGGAGTCCGAGGTAATGGATTTCCAAATGTGTTACGCCACTCATTAAGTGGAACGAACTGAGATCGATGCGTTTCGCTCGAGGTGTTCAAAGAGTTTTCGGCATAATTATCAAATGAAAAACAGAATTGAAAAGCCGGAGACGCTTTGTATAAGATTGTGTTATAAGCAAAGCGAGGAAGTCGCAGCATCAACATTAACTGCAGTACACACTTGTCTCCGGCTCGTTGCATGGGCAATGAGCTGTTTTGTAAGCACATAGAACGCGTTAAAGCTTTGCTAATTTCTACTCAAAATGTATTTTTGACACAATTCCGCCAATGTGTTGCAGCAACAGCCTTGCTGTGTCCTTTCGTGTTGTTACCAAACGCTTGTTGTTAACGCCTCTCCCACCAGCCACTACTGCTATTAATCCTCTTCCCTTGTCTCCGTCTACTTTCGCGTTTAATGACACTTGCCTCGTAACAACTTTATTTGTTGTTCGCTGAATGTTGTTTTTGTTGTTGCTGTTGATGTGACTGGTCATCGTGTTTGCCTTGCCATCTCACTTCAAATGCTTGAAGGCAACTAACTTAGCCATCAAAAACACGCATATTTGCTAACACACACATCCATACATGGAAATTCTTCGGTTGATTTTGACCTCTTTTCGACGTTTTTAGCCGAATTGCAACCCATCGAGCTATGACTATGAAGAGGAAGCTTGCCTCCACTCTTAATGTACACTTGTCGCCTGTCAGTTGTTGTTCTGTTGTTGTATTTTGCAGCTTTTATGAGCCATACGTTGAGTTGCCGCAAATTGATGTTTGGCTCACTGATGAAACGGCGAATCGCCAAAAGGCGTGACGGCATTTTTGAAGCATGTTTTTGAGCACATTAAGAGCTATGTGGACATGGCTTCTGAGTTGGCACTCTAGCATTCGGCTTTAAACGGAAATAGCTTGAGAGAAAGTTGTTTTTTTTTTTACTCTTAGCTTAAAGTGGACAAGGTCCGTGTGGTTGTAGAGGGATGGTGCCCTGTGCGTACCTCCTTAGGACTTTCACATATTTTGTTCGCCCTCATGAGCCCTCAGGCTTTTCGTAGAACAGAGAGAAGTTGTTAACCTAATGCTAATGAAAATAATACGAGCTGCAGAGCTAAATCGGATGGTGCAATCCTCCTTACAGTATATTAGAAACAATGAATATTTCCCGTCGTTATAGTGAACCGAAGCAGTAAGTAAGGAATGTTAACTGAAATTCTAGATTTTTGAAATCAGAGCTCATGGATTTTGTCATTCGGCAGCGCACTATCTCATGAGGTTACCATTGTGAAAGAATTTCGGGCCGAATATTCGATGCATTGCAAAATCACCATGTTCACCAGATGAAGCTCCATCTAATTTGTTTTTCTTTCTGAAACTCACATGAGCATCTCATAGTATCCGCTTTATGTCAAAAGAGGAAATAAAAATAACAATTCCCTTCTGTTGTTTTCAGACAGAAAAACT
The DNA here is from genome assembly GCA_037013455.1 of Ceratitis rosa. Taxonomy (NCBI): domain Eukaryota; kingdom Metazoa; phylum Arthropoda; class Insecta; order Diptera; family Tephritidae; genus Ceratitis; species Ceratitis rosa. The sequence continues at coordinate 2,020,272 of JAWMAG010000006.1, forward strand.
TTAGTGTTTTGAGACATCTTATGTGTGGTATTCATCAAGAAAGTGAAGACCGCAACACTACAGGGTCATGGCTGTTAAACGTCAACATTCCACCTCATCATTCGTATTTAATTTTGGTCAGAAGATTGACCTTTACTATCGACCACTCGCCTCTTTCACCTGACTCGTCTCTTTCACTTGACTCGTCACAGTCTCTCTCGGTTTGATAAAACTCACTTCGTGTTGTTGAGAGTGCCGATGAAGCTTTCGACATCTGTTGTAATTGAGAGTCTTCTAAAATCTTAAAATTTGAACTTTTGCTTGCAGTAGTTGCAGGCAAATGCAGAGCGATGCGAAGGGATTTGTCTATATACAATGTGATTGTTTTAAAAGGTCTTAAGTTCTCCAATGTCTTCAGCAACAGATATGAACAAAAGGTTTAGACTGCCTATACACATACTGTACAGTGTACAATGTGCAGATTACGGCTCTCAGATTTCAGCGTTTTTTCCCATTTGATCCCTAAATATATGAATATAATTTATTATATATATATAATTGATACTCGGTAATCGCTGCTGGAGCTCTTTCACCATTTTGTGTTGCGTCTTGAAGTTTTTCTAACAAATTGAGGGATCTGCAATTCTTTCTAAGCCGCCTACGAATTGCCACTCGATTTTTATGAGAAGCTTTTATTTCGTGTCAGAAATTCATTCGGAGGGCTTGACAGTCAAACCAAAAATCGAACCCCAGCCTTCCGTATGTTGGACCGCAATGCTAACAAGTCGGCTGTTGAGGCCGCTAGCTGTTAATCTCTAATTCTAAATTGTGAGTCATAGATTATTGGCACTTCGGAGCTGCAAATCTGAGAGAGATCTGATTTTGGTCCCAAGCGGTCAAGTTTTATGCAGAAAAATCATTGTAAATATCTCTTGTGTTCCTGGTTATATGAAAGACAATGGGCAGCTCTGATTAAGCCTCAGATCTTATAATGCCCGCAAATGGTGGATTCTGGAGAAACGAAAAATTGTCTAGAACTGATGCACTGATATTCATTGGTTGCTCCTGTGAACCTTAAACATTTATAATAAATTTATTTGAGGACTTCTCATTCCGAGCAAACACTTCTTAATTATTATCACTGCCGCGGCCGCGCTTGGCTAGTTTTAATTTATCGACTTTGTGAGCCATAAAATATTATGTTCGTAAATTTATTCGCCCTTCACTAGCTTACCAATAAAGTTTTACCACAAAAATCGGCGAGGGAAATTAACTTTAGTCAATGCAACTGCAAAGAAAATAATGAAAGTCTAAAAAAAAAGAGAACTATTGAAAGAGTGAAGCCCCTGGAGGAGAAAAGAATGGCAGAAACCCAAAAGAATGAAAGCTTTGGCAAATTTCCGCACATAATGATGTTGAAAAACTACCAAAAATTATTAAAAAGAAAAGTCTTATGAAAAAAGTCCGAAAAAAATATGAAAAAATAATAAAGAATCATGGCTTATTCAATGCGCCTGCAATGGCACCATATAAAGCAAGAAGGCCAACATACAACACCTACCACATTAAAATGTCCGTGTGAAAATTGTGAATGCACAGGTAGGTGAGTGGTAAGTGGTGAGTGGTGAGCGGTAAACACCCGAGTCAATGAAGGTGAGCTAGTGGACGAAAGCGAAGAGAGAAAAGGTGAATACGGGCAGTTGAGTGGCTGGGCAGCGCACTGAGGCAACCCAAAGTGTGTGGTGATGCAAACCGGCGCTGTCCTATGAGGTGAGTAAATACTTGTACAAACAGACATAAAATTAGCTCGGCCACTGGCGATTTGCACATAATTTTTTACACGATTATTTTGTTGACTAAAGTTTGTTGATGTGTTTGTTTCTTGTTGCTTGAGTGAACGCTACACAAAAGAGCGAGCCAAGCGAATTTTCAATTAAAAAAAGGCATCTGAAAGGCCAGCATATTCACCTTAATAGAAGAATTAATTCGTAAACCTTTTTCTATTTATTTCTCAACCCTTTGACTTTTCGGTTAACCTTTTATTTTCCATATCCAAAATTTTCATTTTGTATAAGTTTTGTTGTGGCTCTTGTAGCCTTGCGTGTGTAGGCAGGTGTAAGTGAAAATTTTCGGTTTAAGGTAAAAATTCAATTCTGGTTTAACCGACCCACAGTGTAAAAAGGTAGAGAAAATAAAAAAGCAGAAAATATAAAGAATAATCAAAATTTGCTCGTTCATTTAAAAATTCCGGCTGAAATGTGTTAGCCAACCGAAAATGTGCAAATTGCTATGCGTCGCTTGCGGAAGGAGAACTGGTGGGACAGGGATTGCAAGGTGTGCGGCTGAAGTGAAGGTGTAACCGCACATTGGGCAAATGGACTGTGCAGCTTTGCTTAATAGGATAAGTGAAAATCAAGTTTTTTTATTTCGATCGATGAATGTAGCGAAGGGTTTCACTATTTAGAAATAAAGATACTTCAAAAGGGGGAAAATTCATTGTCATCGCTATTAAAAGTTTTTTGTATGAAAATATTAATAAACTAATAAAGTTCTTCGACGGGTATAATTTTTTATTATATATAATTTAGGTAATGGTTAATTGCACACAAATAAATTTTAGGCGAAGAGTTTTTACCTCCTTTTCCATAACATTGTTCAAGTAAAAAGTTCGTTCGGTTTTTTTGATCGATTTTTCAAAATTTGATAACTTTGTGTACATTTCTCTGATTTAAGTCAAATATGCGCCGTTTTGTTCCTAAACTTGTTGCCAGCGAGATGACAACTTTATTACACTCCTCTCGTAGAAGGCTGTGTTCCTATTAGCAAAAAACTCGGAGGGTCAATTTTCACAGGCCTCTCTTAAGGCCAACTTCTCACCATTAAGCGCGTTCGCCATGGACAAGAAAATATGGTAATCACTTGGTGCCAGGTCCGAACTATAAAGTGGGTGGATTAGGACCTGCCACCTGAGCTCCTGGAACTTCTGACGTGTCAGCAAAGACGTGTGTGGCCTGGCTTTGTCCGGATGGAACACAATTCGGCCTCTGTTGATCAAAGATTGCCTCTTCTGGATAAGTGCTGCCTTCAAGCGGTGCAGTTGTTGGCAGTTGAGGGCCGAATTGAGCGTTTGGCCATAGGGGAGCAGCTGTTAGTAGATGATTTCTTGCCAATCCCACCAAACACACAGCAAAACCTTCCTGGCCGTCAATCCTGACTTCGCCACCGTTTCCGCCGGCTCACCGCGTTTCGACCACCACCGATTTCGCTTGACGTTGTCGTAAGTGATCCACTTTTCATTGCCAGTCGACAAACGCTTCAGAAATGGGTCGATTTTGTTGCGATTCATCAGCGATTCGCATATGGAAATTCGGTCCATCATGTCTTTTTACGTTAATTCGTGTGGTGCCCAAACATCTGGCTTATCTTAAGTTCCTCAGCAATTAAATAAGTGCTCACGTGACGGTCTGTTTCCACTATTTCCATGGTTTTATCGCAATTTTCGACGACAGGCCTCCCGAAGCGTAGTGCATCTTTGACATCGAAATTACCGGAACGGAACCTAGCAAACCACTTTTGTGCTACACGTTCGTTTACAGTATCGGGCCCATAAACTTAATTAATTTTTTCAGCCGCTTTGGCTGCTTTTTCGTCTTGATCGAAGAAAAATTGTAAAACATAGCGAATTTTCTCTTTGCTGGTGTCCATCTTTGACGACCGCTCACAGCGTACTGAGTCAATCAATCGAAAAACTATCAAAGACAAACTTTTAGCGCAAATAAATATGTTTTCAGCGCCGTATAGTATGACATGATGCGACACGTAACACTAGTAATTTGGACAAAAACGCCATCTCTTAGATAAAAACCGAACGAACTTCTTACTTGATCTAATATTTTTATCAGATTTCCCTATTCTACTTTCTCTCTTTATAGGCTTAGGAGCCGCTTACGGTATTATAGCTGAAACGCCATTTCTTCCCGCCACAGATTAGCGCCAGTTTGGGACACCAGGTGCAGCCTGGGCCACCACCACCTTATCTTTACAACGGAGTGAAGGTGTAAATTTTTGTGGAGGCCTGTATTTTTATCCATCCAGTCTGCATACTCTTGCCAGCGTAACTACTGTTCGCTCAAGAGAATAGTAATAAAAATACGTAAAGGGTGTTTTTTTAGACAAGTGGCTTTCAAGAAAAAATTAATAGCATATAATTTTATGCTATGGCCAAGAACTTAGCTTTATTATCAAGATAAGGATCTGTCATTACGTTCTTTTCCTAAGCGTCAAGGGTGTCGGGCTTATCTGCGTAAAGAAGCGACTCCGCATAACATGCAAAACGAAGTCCAGTTATATTAAATTGCACGTTCTTGGAGGCGGCGCCATAGATGCATGATGCTAAGTAATGCGCTTTTCAAAAGTGTACTTCAATAAATTGATTATATCGATGGTTGTATGGTATGTATCACCATCTTGTTGGATCCGAAGGTCATCCACAAAAACATCCTCCTATTAAGGCACGAAAACCTTATTAATTAGACTCATTACAGTCCACTAAGACCAACTTCATTTTTGAAGAAATATTGACCAATAATTCCCTCTGCACGTAGAGCACACTTAACGGTGACTTTTGAGGATGTTTTGGCATCGTAACAATGCAAAATGCAAATTCAAAAAATTTTTTAGTCACGTATCCAATCAACAAAAAAAGTGCTTCGTCGCTGAACAATATTTTCCTGTGAAACTCGGAATCGGCCGTTGATGGTTATTCGGCTTCAAACCCAAATCCTTCCGCACAAACTACCATAAAGTGGATGATTACAGAGCTAATTGTTGCGCACGATGGGGGTGGCCTCCTTCGAGTCTTCTTCGTTACACTGCTCTACGGCAACAATATCGTCTTCGGGTCGCAATGTATGGCGTCTTTGAGTGTGCGTATTATCCATTAGAGCAAACGTGGTGTAAAACCAATCCATTGTCCACGATGCTGACCGAATATTTGCCACAGCGCGCGGAGTACCTGTCGGCAAGAATGATTGAATGATTCTGTGATGGATTTTCAGGTTGACGTTCTTATAGGTGTTCGTGTTAGTTCTTAGATATACGATATTTTCTACAACTTCATGGTTAACATGAGTGAGCCAAGTTGTTTTGCATTGCTTCCAGTTCTGCAGCACATATTTTTTTCTTCAGCATTGCAGGTATCGTTTTTTCCTAATCATCGCTACCAGGGACCATTTATCACCCCTTTGTCGAGCATATACTTAATCTGCTCTATGTGGTTCCGGCATGGCCTGGAACTCCCCAGTCAATAGTTAACCCAATGCCCTAGAATACATATCACCTAACTCGGGTGTGGCCATCCATTGCCGCCAATGGTTCTGGTTCATCCTCGATACATACGGGATAATATCCGCCTTGGCCCATAGATCGACGACAAGGATAATACCCTGAGGAAACCCTGGAAACCCAAGACATTCCAGAAGGACCGACTACATATCGATGAGCGACAAAACCGAACCTAACACTGAGCTTTAACTTTTTTCAGCTGGTCACTCTCAAAAAATTAGAAGACGAACTTACCCCAGTACCACGCGTAATATTATAAATTTCGACCATCCTAATCTGCCTCTCACTGTTCTTATTGCACCTTAGTCCAGCAAATTCTTAAGAGTAAAGCCATAAATCCTAATGTCCAAGTAAGGTCATTCATCGTGACAATGACACTCGGAGCAAAAGTAAGTGACTGCTTTTGAGTTGGAAAGACAATATCCCACCGCTGTCGCATTATTAAACTCAAAACTTGACTTGCCATCGAGTTCATGTGTGGCACAAACTTCGTTAAAACTTGGCATCTCTTCGATAGTAGAAAGGGCACTGATATTCTATACAACAGGAAACACATATCGATAATCCTTATTCTTACACTTAAAATTATTTCTATGGTCTTCACTTTATTTCACGTTTTTTCAAAATATCCTGACCTTATAGAACACTTTTGAGTCCATTAAGTTTAAGCCATGTACGAGTACTTCGTTTCCGACTTTCGAATTCTTAAATGCTTATTGGAGAGTGGAGTGTGGAGAGTGGAGAGTGTAGCACTGCAAACATCTAATCAACATACATGCTCGTATATACACAGCACACTTGACCAATTTGAGAACAATGCCGCCTCCGGGTAAGCACTTAAATGCAATTTGTTTGTAAGTATGTATGTATGTACAGTCATAATTAAAATGTTATGAAATTAATTTACCAACTAATATATTGAATGGCACGTAACATTGTACCATAATTGCTGGCAATTAAAGAATGTACACACTGTAATTACAAATATGTAGTGCATCGAGAATACGTACATAGGTATATAATATAATATACGAGTAAATACATGAGGAAATAGGTTGCAGGATTAGTTAGTGCGACGAGGCAGGCTGCGGACGCCATCAATGCTAAGGATGCCTTGTGGACTCTTAGCAATTTTCGGATGGCATAATTGGGATTGTGTGTGTGTGTGGATGTGCTTGCATAAGTCATGAGCCAAGGAATGCTAGCTAAGTACCCTGCAGGGAAGAGCCAACTAGTATTCTAGCTAAATACTAGTATTTTGAAGATGAAATCATAACAGTTGGCTATTTGTGTAGCAGTCCACCAGTAACGGAAGAAATAATAATTTACACCACTGTTTGTTGTTGTTATATAAGAACGCTACGGCTGTATTTCATTTTCTGCTCGTTTCATGTTCACCATAGCCGCTGCAGCACGTTAGGCTCTCGGTTCGAATCTCACCTCTAGTGAGTAATTTTTGTTTCTTTTTTTTACTTTTGGTGAATCAGAAATTTTCACAATTACGCCTTTCGCATGTTGTTGTTGTTTTTAGTCCGTCATTTCCGCGTGTATTTCATTGCTCTCTATATCATAACGAGAGCCTCCTGGTTAGATGTCCTCACTGTTGTGCGTCTCGGTTCAATTCTCACGGTTGGCAAACTCATTTTTATTTTTATTAATTTTTTTATTTGGTGAAATAGAAGTTCAACATACCTAAATGAACTGGTATACAACTAGTATGAAGCTGATGCATAGTAGGACAATTGTTAGCTCGTAGGGCATCGCTATGTTAAAAATACCATTTGTTTACATGGAAAATATATGGAAGAGGAACTAGTTGATGTAAAAATGTACCTAAACTAGTTGGTTTCTAGTTGATAACTAGTATTTTTCTCTGCAGGACAGCAACTGTGTTGTTTTGAGTGACTTCCGTTCCATTTTGTGGCAACTGCAGCTGCAGCAGCCCCTATTAATCGAATATTTGTGGCTCACTAATACATACACACAAACTTACATACGTACGTGCATGTGCTGAGTGCACTCTTCTGCTGCCCATAACCAATATGTTGTTGTTATTGTCCATTTAACATATATTAAGTTATTAAATTATGTCTGTATGTATGTGTACTGCACGTATACTCATACATATATCATTGCGAAAGCACTTGCGTTCATAAATGATGCAATATATTTTGTGGTAATTACCAGTTGAGTGTTGTTTGCTGTTGTTATTGTTGTTATTATTGTTGGCGGCTGTCGTTTTTGATCAATCATTGCAATGCCACTCCTGCAAAGCTTCCTCTTCCTCTTCTTCTGCTGCAGCTGTCAGCTGTTGACTTTTGCGTCGCTTACGAGTAGGTGTTGACGGTTTTGACAGCTGCTGCCGTTAGTCACAATTGAAATATGTCACACCAGTGTTGCATGCATACATACATATAAACATGCGAGCATATTTGATGATTGGTGGCAAATAGTTTATCATACGCCACCGCTTCCGTCATGACCCACATAATGGACATAAACATACACACACACGCACATGCACTTATAAATATTTGTGAAAACCATTTAATCGCTCAATATTCATAAAACATGTATGTATAAAATTTAAATTCTACAGCACAATTTCCGTTAACTGCCAGGTTTGTTGTGATAATATTTGTGTAGTTGACATTTGTTTGTAATTGAAGGACCTGCTTGCGTGTTTATGACAACCATTTGGTGGCCTTGTTGGTCCTGCTTTATTTTTATGCAGCTTTCTCGTGCAACATGACGCATTTTCATCAAAGTTTTCGTACATTTTATCGGCGCGGTTACTAAATTTACCGCAAAATTCAATTTTAGCTTATTTTAAATAACAGTGAAGACTTAAATTTGAATAATATTCCAAAAAAAAAAGGATGACAGCGATGCCCGGGCAAACATTACGATATATTTTAATTTCACAGTGGTGTGGTTATCTAGTATAAAATGATACGGTCATGGGTACTAAGTTTCAACTGTGACCACACCAAATCCCTCAGCTATATTAATTTTAAGAAAAGTGAAAAAATCATTAAAATGTGAAATATTTTAATCATATTATGGTCTAGTTAGCGTTCGAGCCCTTGACGAACCGCCACCCTCATGGCTATAGCAGCCGTAATTTAATCTTGATATAAATTATTAATAAATGTGCAAAATATTAATTTGCCTATATTCTCTAAATTCTGTATTCGGAAAATATTATTAAATATTAAAATTGTTCATATTTCATATTTTTAAACAAAGGAATTAAACATAAAATAATTTAGCACTTTTTTCTTATATATTCCATTAAAAGTTGCTAACTTTCAAGAGTGATTAGAATGAAGGGAACCCCACAGTCTCTTCATTATAGCTTACAAGGTCCCATGGAGCGTACTGTATGTAAGACTAAAGCTCACCGTCAAAAACCCTGGTAAGTCTACCAATACTATACGCCAATCCTGGAAAAGACTATTGAGAAATGAATCACTTTTTTACCGTTAAAGCTGACTTCGACAGCGCAGTAAGGAACTACCTCTACGCCACTATGTCTGAAATCGCTATTCTTGAAAAACTTATATGTACGGCTGTGTGAACTAACGTTAAGCCGTACCAAAGTCTCGGTCTGTATAAAGAAGAACCCCTGGGGCCGTGGCCCTCATCATGTGACATTTATCTAATCTATCTAATCCGTTGAGCTGTATAGAGAATGTATAATTGACCTCAGCAACTGCGCCATAAGTTCTGCTTTCTCCAGACTGAAGACGGAAATGAAACATATGGTTCAGGGATTTTACGAGAGTTTGGTCTTTTTTAATCCAGAAAGATTTTGGATAAAATTTATGTTCCTCAGCGCGTTGGGAATAGCGAACACCGCAGCCGATTGAACCATAAGCTGTGCAAGATAAACGTGACGTTGATATAGTTCAGCAAAGCAAGAGACAGAGAATATGGGAAAACTCTCTGGGAAGCAGAGGAAGTGGATAGATCAGTTGGAGAAGGACTTTGCTATACTTGGTATTTCCAATTGTCGCTTAACAGCGTTAACTGTTGTTAACTCGGATATAATCGCGTAAGCGGCGTCTACACTAGTAAAGTAGAAAAATAATTAGAAAAATAAGCCTTATTTGAGTGTGGTATAAAACCACTCCAAAGGCATTTTTTATTAATTTGCTTTTATTTACGATCTTTGCTAATCAAATTTTAAAAGTAGAAACATTTTGTTTTAAAATATGCATTTTTGACAATTTTTTCCCAACGACAAGTATGCTCTGCCTGATATTTTCATGTGAACTTCCGAAGTCTTTTAGCATAGTATAAAAATTTTAGTCGGAAAACTTTCTTCACACTGCTTGAATTACCTTACTGAAGCTTTTATAAAAAGACCAAATTGCAGATAATGAATTTTTCGATATTTGCTTACTGAAGTAGGCACAGTCTACAACCTAGATTATCTACCATAGCTCAATTTTATTTTAAGACGGCCTTTACATTACTTCAAACTGGTTTCAGGAAAAATTAAATCCTTATTATTTAATAACTTTCATTTACAAACTCTCTGAAATTTACTAAATGTATGTATTTAATTTGCAAAACATGTTCAATGAGCCTATAATCACATGTGTGTATGTATTTAAATATACACACGCACACCTTTTCTATAAACATGCCTTTGCTATACTATAATGAGTTTGTTTAACCACCGAAACCACTAAAACCATAAAATTTGGCGAAATTCCATTATCCTTAATGTATTTATTATGCATATTTAATTAGTATAGGTATATATATAATAATATGTGTATATTATATTTTGTGGCATGCGTTCAATTTTTTTGTGGAAGGACATTATTTTAATTTGTTTAAAATAGATGCTGTTAATGGCGTTTAATTAAATTGTGTTAAATGAAATATAAAATACAAAAAAAAATATTTTCGGCATAAAAAATTCAGTATTTCAAATGAAAAACAACAAACGTAAATAGAATAATAGAAATAAGGAAAATTAAAAAATAAAAAAAACGTGTTTTAATTTTCCTGCTTCATAGGCAAACTTGCGAAAAATATGAAGACTCAAGACTCGGATACAACTTATCTTCTAAGAGCGAAAATAAACGAAAAATTGTCTCCATCAGGATTATAGCAATTTCTTTTGCTTCAGTGTGCATTCACCCCAAGAAATTAGTGCCAATTTTAAATTTTTTGCTTACAGTCTCCACACTTGACGTTAATTAAATTTTTCAAATAGGTGGCGTCTCTCCTAAGAAGCTTATTTACCGCCTTTTAGTTCTCTTTACTCCGATACCCATTAAATAAGCAATAATATTATACATTTTATCAATTTGTTTTAAATAAAAAATTTTAAAGAGGTGGCAACGCTCAGTTTGATATTTATATTCATTTAATGTATCACTTTTTTCAAATTTGACTTTTAATACAGGTGGCAACGCTACTAAATTACAAATTTTAATATAGTGTCAAAAATTGACAAATACAAATGACAGATGAAAAAGGGGTACCGATAACTACAACATGTTCTAGAGCGCGAATACCGAATGTTCTGTTTATCGTAAGGACATGTAAGAGATATCCAAATCTGAGTGTGAGCAATCGTTGGGGTTATAAAAGAGCGGTTAGCACAGTAGTTAGTCAGTAAAAATGCAAACTCGTTAGTGACAACATCGGCGTAAAGTGAAAGTAGTAGAGTGTTAGAGTTATTTATTGAGTAATATATAAACGTATTGATGATCTCTATTTAACTATTGGGAAATCATCGAGGGAAGCTGCAATCATGGCTGCGGGAAGCTACGGAAGCCAAAGGCATTGACTGAATTTCAGAAAATATGAAAGCGCAAGATGCAGATCGAGAATCATGACGCATTAGTGCGAGCTGTAGAAAGACGCTATGGGAATGTCCACAAGAGACAAATGCACCAGATTTAGCTGATGAATCGAAATCACAAACCCAGTGAAATTGCTTCTGAAATTGAAAGATTGGCTCATCTGGTAATTGAGGACTCATCTAGTGAACACCTTGAGGATGTAAAAATTCGGAGGTTTATCAGAGGGTAGAAGGACTTATACACCAAGCGAGAGACGTATGCGGTACGAAGGTAACTATTCTAAGTACCGCAGTTTCTGTAGATTTTCTTTTCTGATAGGCGCACTAATCATTCGCGCACACCCTTCTTATCAATGGTCCGAGAAAGGTAGTTTAGAACATAGAACCTCTAATACTTTTCGTTTGAAAGAAGAAAAACTTATGGTCCTAAAGCCCTTATGAGTGCCCTCGCCTGCCTTGGGAACGAAGATAAATTTTTAGCAGGTCACATATATAGGTTTGAGCCATCTTGTGGATAGCTCTTACCTGTTTTGTAGCTGTGTAGGGATAACACCGTCCGGCCTAGATGCTTTTGTATGGACTGGAGCTGTTTATTGATAACATGACAAGTATATCGATAGCCTTTGTCAGATGAGCTATAGTCATAGGAGTCTGCGAGTCGCCAGGGAAGTTAGTATCTGGATAGAGTTCTATAATTTATAGTATTGTATATGCAATTTTTTTCGAAATAAATTAAGACTGAAATTGTAATTAATTATTTATTACAATATAATAATGAAGTTAAAAATTACGTAACAAACTACGGCCATATTCCTCTTCCGATCGGACGGTACGGCTGGGACGTATGTAAAATTGGGTTATTATAAATGGATACAAAGCTATTTGGCATTTCGAAAGCCAACTCGAATCTTATAGAATTACAATTTCTTTTAAAGCTACCTCGGTTAGCCCTGTAGCTTTTCCTCGGCTCCTAAATTAAATCATTATTACGAACTCACAAATCTCAAAAGTGGCCAAAACATGTTGATGGTCTGTAGTTACATGAAACTTATTAATGAGGGCTCTCATGTCAAAACAAATGTTGCGTGTTGTTAACGCAGCATGTGTTGGAGGGACAAAAAGCATAGAGAAGGTACATGTTATATATTACATACTTGTACCTACATACCTACATACATTGAAATTTTTGACTAAAATGAGTTTATGGGCCGTACCAAAAAATTGGTAGAAAGTGCAGAAGAGACTAAGAGGAATTTAAGTACAAAAATACATACAAATTCGGATGGGTATATACCTATGTAAATCTGTATTTATGTTTCTACCTTTGTTCAAGCAGATTAATGTGGGACTTTAAACGGCTGAACCAAACCTAACTCACCCCACCACACTGCATGCAAGGAGGAATAATTAACAAGCCTGTTTACAATTTTTATTTTTTCCATTAAAAAATTCAGTAATTGCTGTTGACGAAAGGGTCCACATCAAAAAACACGCTTCTATTTCCAGCTGAACATACCTACATACATAAAAATATAACTATGTAAGCATGTTTTCAGGTAAGCAGCCTGCAGGTTGGCGTGTAGGTAAATGTGTTGACCGAAGAATCAACGTTTCGGTCTCAATGAAACTGCTTAGATCCGAAATCTTTTGAGAATAGCCATTCAAGGTTTGGCACCTGATGACTTCCAAGTGTTTTGTATCGAGTTTGAAATAGAGCTGGGCAGTTACAGAGAAAGTGGATTATTCTGCTCTTATTCCCTCATAATTCACAGTTTCGGCAACGACTGTTATGAATGCTGTCCTTAGAGCCAATGACCCGTTATAGCGGCTGTAAGCTTATATATTCTCTTACACGGTGTCACAGTTTGTTGACCGGCACTCCAGAATATTACTTTCAGAAGCCACCAAAGTACTACGGAAAATGGCAAGCGATCTTCAACACAATCAGAATGAATGCAACTCAACCTTGGAGAAACTGCAGTATGCGAACGGTAAAATATTATATCTTGCAAAAGTGCCGAAGGAACTAGATTATACTCCTCTAGTTTGTCATTCGACAACCTCTTTTCCACAAGCTAAGGGAGCCACATCCATCTTTACGGACGGTGCAAAACTCGAAGGGAAGGTGCGCTGTGAAATCCATTATTCGATGAGCATGAGACTATCAGGCTATTGCAATGTCTTCCAAGCTGAACTCTTTGCAATCATGAAAGCTGCTGAGTGGCTGCTCAAATCTACGGTAGTAGGTTTATCTCTTACGCCTTCAGAACTTTACCCTGCCACATTAAAAGTGGCTATAAATTGTGGAAGCAATCTGAATAAACTCTCGATTAAATGGCACACAACCGTGGTACGGGTACAGAGGGATATCCAGGGAAATTGCACGGCAGACGAATCTGCGAGAGAAGGAACCCATCTAACCACAATATAGCATGAACACGATGCTGGGGTACCTTTGTCCATGGCATGGTATATGATAAAACAGAGCTTTGCTGAAAAAGTCAACACCTGCCGGCTGAAAAAGATCAAGTGCAACGTGTTCGGACATTGGCGAAAATTGCACGCGAAAAGATCAATATATCTAGACCGGTTCTCCATTAGTATAGCCACTGGTGTAAGAACAGGCCATGTTTAATGGGGCTTCACGGGAAAAGAATGGGATATCACTCTAATCACTCTAATCACTAACTTCTTTCAAAAGGTTGGGTTTTAAATTTTTAAACTGAAACTTTGAGGACCAAAACCGAGTTTTTCATGGCTTCCTTTAATCGTGACCTGATTTCAGTCACTTTAAGATAAGAAGAATGACTAGAAAAAAATGTTCCTTGAACTACTTAAATTTTTAACGATTTAATTTTGCATTCTATGCAAAGTTATTGTTTCACTAGTCTTTTTAATTAAATTGCAAGGGAAATTATGGTGAAGTCTTCAGCCCAGCACTCAAACTACATATTTAGCAATTCAAGTGGCGATCAGCAGACGACGAATGCGAAGTACTTGAACGAATTTCGATATTTAATTTTCATTCATTGTTCATGTTATTGTTATTGTTGCCTTTCTTGAGGTCAAAAGTTGTGGTAGTGGCAGTTGTACTTACGAGAATTTTGCCCGTCTCTGGAGGTGAAGCTAAAAATTATAGTACTTTTTTTTACTATATATTTAAAGTTATTGTTGTTGTTCTCATTTGTTGTAAGTTATGGAGGCGGGCGCCCAAGTGAAAGTTTTTTAAGCGTAAAATATTTCCAACAAATTTAACTGCAAAATTGGTACGAAGCTACCGAAAGGAGGCACATAAAGTTAAACTCAATTTAAATTGTGCAGAAGCGAATGAGCGTTTGGTGTTGTTGTAGCGGGTGGGGAGGGTAACGCTGTTTTAAGGCCGTAGGTAGTTAGTACTATATTGAGTGGGTGTGTGGATGGGGTGGAGGAGAGAGTTTTTTGAGTAGTTTTGCGTATAATTGCCCGCAATGAGATTGTAGTACATTTTACGCACTAAAAACTAGTCTATGTATGTGTGTGTGTGTGTATGCCACTGTGCGCGCATTTACTCGGCTTGGTTGTCAAAACTTTTTTCCCAGCCACGCATTACGACATACAAATTACCGAACGCGACTTAAAATTGGAATTTCTCTCTGTAACAAATGTGAAAAGTTGTTACATTTCGCGGTTGTTGATGGTGTGGTGTTGTTGTTGTTGTTGTACGCGTTGTGCTGCAGTAATATTGCATATTTTGTGAAGCACTTAGTAGCAACAATTTGTCGGCGACACAGCAGCGAAAAAGTGAAAACGCGATTGCTGTGAGCCTAGTGAAACTCAGTTGGACACAAATTGCTCGAAATATACATATCCCAAATTTGCATGTAGTGCGTTTATGTATGTATATATACATATATATGTGTGTGTCTATGTGCATGTTTATAAGCTGATGCAACTTACCACTTTTAATTGGAAACTATTGCTGTTGCTGGCCACACTGTGTTATAGCCCGCGTTGCTGCGGCAAGAACAATAAAGACGTGTTTATTTTCTATTTTACTGCCTGGCACTCAGCCATTTTGGCGTAAAATAAAAGCGAAAATGAAAATTAAAAATTAATTTGAGCCATTCGTTAAATGTACTTCAGCAGGCAAGTTTTTTCAAAAGAAAAATGGTAAGTATTTCCAGCTGATTTGCGCGACGGCAATCCTATGCTTTACCAATCTGATTTAAGTTGCGTTTAATTTGCTTTCCCCATTCAAATTGGCAGGTAAAAAGGAATGAAATGAAAAGTTAATTGGCAATCAGTTTGATTATTTTTTTCGATTTCCGAAAGGTATTGTTGTAATAAATATATGGAACTGGACATGCGAAAAGAAGGAAACAAATACACACAAATTTTATGGCACCGACCAAAGAACTAAGCTTTACAGCTTTTGTACAAAAGAGATATTTACATGAGCAATATTTTGTATAAAAAAATGTTGTGTTAACAATATTTTTTGTCCAATGAATGATTCATTTAGTAATGATTTTTTTAGTAAAAAATCGTTTGTTTGACAACATTTCATGTTTAGCAACATTTTATGTTTAGCAACATTTTATGTTTAGCAACATTTTATGTTTAGCAACATTTTATGTTTAGTAACATTTTATGTTTAGCAACATTTTATTTTTAGCAACACTGTATGTTAAAGAATATTTTATGTAGCCAAAAACTCAAAACAAACTCTCAAGAGTCGTACACATTTCCTTTGCAACACTCTTCTCATTAACAATTTCAATTTGTCGTTATTGCCATATTTACTTAGCCTCAATCTATAAAATCCGCTTTTATTACAACAACATCAATTTCTATAAATGCTTGTTATCATTACGTTTTGCACTTTTTATTGTAATTTCATGTGCATTGACATAAGTGATGAGTGCAATAATAACAAAAATTCACATATGACAAACTAACTAAGTAATAAACTAACGAACGAGCTACAACAACATATCTACACTGTTGTTGTGCGACATAGTAACTTCAGCAACAATGCGAGCTAAGGCGTTGTCGTGAAAGAACGGATGTGTCACTTCCTGCCAAACAGCTGCTACTCTCACCACACTCTCCACTCGCCCATTGGCCGTCCAACAGCAACAGCTGCCACATTACCACTACGCTCACTTTACGCCCCATCTACCCTTCCGTTGGCGCTTTTGTCAGTACTTAAGGTTCTTCCTTCCACATTTTCCGCATTTTTTCCAGCTTCCTGTCTTCACATTACGAGTAGCTCTGGTTATTATGCTGTTGCCGTTGACTGCTCTGCGTTGAAATTCGCTTTGCTTTCGACGCCCGCATGCGCGTTTATTTTTGCTTTTGCTTCATTTTTGCTCTCATTGCATTGTCTACTTTGTTTTTGGTGCCACTTTATCAGCCATGTCCGTTGACTGTTTGCATTGACTGTGCTGGCTTTGGTGAATGTACAGTAATGACATATTCATTGCAGGCAAGTCAGGCATTTTATGTGCGTGTGTGTGTATGAGTTGAATTGCATGTTGTTGCCAGCGCCAGAGATAGAGGAAAAAGTAACATATTATTAAATGGAGTCTCTTTACTCTACCTCCCTTTCATATATGATATTGTAAAACTTGCAATTTTAATTAATTTAGGATCGCTTAATTCAAAATAAAAGTTTTTAGAATTGTTAATAGAGCTTTAGAAAGTATTATTAAATTGTAGAACATATGAAAACACATTTTAAAGATATATTTAGCAGTATATGTATACCTAGTATATACACGTATATATATAAAGGGTGGTTAAATTGTAAGGGCCGATGTTGAATGTGAACCACACCTAAACGCCAAGTTTTTTTCCGAATTCAATTTGACATTTCTCTATTTCAGACTTACTCAATTTGAACCATGGAGAGATACACAATCCAACAACGTGTTAAAGTTATCCAGACTTATTATGAAAATTTTCGAAGAAAATCATCTTCAGTGATGAGGCACATTTTCACCTCAGTGGATTCGTCAATAAACAGAATTGCCGCATTTGGGCGAATGAGAATCCAAGAGTGATTGTCGAAAAACCAATGCACCCACAAAGAGTGACTGTTTGGTGCGGTTTATGGGCTGGCGGCATCATCGGGCCGTATTTTTTCCAAAATGAGGCCGGTCAGGCAGTTACTGTGAATGGTGTTCGCTATCGTGAGATGATAACGAATTTTTAATGGCCACAATTGGAAGATATGGATGTGGACGATATGTGGTTTCAGCAGGACGGTGCCACTTGCCACACAGCTAACGAAACAATGGCTCTTTTGCGCAACAAATTCAATGGCCGTGTTATCTCACGTAATGGCGATGTCAATTGGCCCCCAAGATCATGTGATTTGACACCGTTGGACTTTTTTCTCTGGGGTTATTTGAAAGAAAAGGTGTACGTCGATAAGCCAGCAACAATTCAAGAGCTAAAGGATGAGATAATTCGGCACATTAACGGCATAGAAACTCCATTATGCCTCAGCGTCATCGAAAATTTGGACCATCGTATGGAGGTGTGCCGCCGAGGTCGCGGCGCTCATTTGGCCGATATTTTGTTACATACATAATTGAGTAATGGCAATATATAATAATAAAATAAAATTTCAATAATTTCCTAAATAGTTTGTGTTTTATTCAAAATCAACATCGGCCCTTGAAAATTTAACCACCCTTTATATTGCACGGCATGGAATAACCCTTGTCTAATTAAGTTGAATCTGCATTTTCATTTTTTTTAAGAATATTTTTTTTTAATCTAAAATAAAGAAATCTCAATTAAGTAAGCGGAAGAGTAGAATATATGTTATTTATGTGTGTACATATGTATATGTGCACGTGTGAAGTGTATATAGGTATGTATGTACGAGTATGTAGAGAGTAGTGATGAAATGTCTGTGTTTGTTTAAGCAAATTTTTATTTATCTGCACTTTTTACTTCTAATTTCTGTGAATTTTATAATTTTATTATTATTACCTTAGATACCGTTACGCGAAGCTACACACCTTCAATTCCACATATATAATATACGTATATATGCATTTTGATATAACGCAGATATCTGCGTTGATTTTTTGATAAAACCAATTAACAAATGTCCAGACGAAGAACGATGGAGAGGGAGAGAGAGAGTTAGAGTGATAGAGTGATAGAGGAAGAGAGAGAGAGAGAAATAAGAAAAGTCAGAGTGCAAGTGAGTTATTGTAGAAGTTTTTGTGAAATCCGCCTAATCTGCCATCTATTGACATGTATAAATTTGCTAGACGAATAATAACAGCTCTTCATTTACTGTTAAGAATTGAAAGTGAATTAAACTAAAGTACAAGTTTTGTATATTTCAATAGTTTTTTAACTAAATTATTAAAATTAAAATAATAATTTTTGTTTTTACTAAAACTAGCTTTTATAAAGTTGAATTACATTTAAAAAAAAATGCCACAGCTTGAAATTTATTTTGCAGTATTTTGTATAATTTTTGCACATAATGTTGAAGGTGTGTGTTTGTGGGAAAAAAATAATAAAAAATATTTAAGTGGTTTTACTATTTATACTTATTTTTAGTTTTTATTTAACGGAAATTTCGGTTGGATTTCTAAATTTTTAAATGACTTTTGTGAATTCAAAATGGAAATCTTGCATCTGGTTTGACACTTCGTGAATTTAAACTGCAAAACTCTGACGTAAATTAAATTTTCTTTTTATGCTTTTAGAGTTGAAAGTATTATTTTCGAATTTAAAATACTACTTAAAATTCAGTTCTAGAATAATTAAGAGATTAAAATTCAATTGAAAAATTTTGTAGTTAAAACTGAATTTTTGTTTTTATTTACAACTTTTTAAATTTAATCGGAAACTTATGAGTTTGAAATAAAAAAATAAAAATATTAGTTACAACTATAAATATATAATATCAGATCTAGTAAAAAGTAGTCCATTACTTTTGAATTAGATGGCTTGATAATTTATATATTCTGCAACTTTTTCTCCGATAAAGACGAAAATTCAAGTCGAATAACTGAAAATGTGAATAGTGTTTATAAGATGATCCGGGCTGTAGAAGGTCAAATGTCGAAAATGTCAACAAAATAATGGAAAACGTTGAGTCTAACCGTCATGTGGGCACTATTTCGATTCCCCAGGAGCTACACAATGCAAAAAAAAAAAAGTTTGGAATAACTTGAAACTTGTGTTAACTTGAAATAGTTAGATACACAAAGATACTCGATGTATGGGTGCCGCATAAGACCTCATGAACCGAATTTTCGGCTGTAAATGGGCGCTGAATCGTCACAAAAATCGACCCAATTCTGAAGCAGATGCTGACTGATGATAAAAAGTGGATAACCCACAGCAATTTCAAATAAAAATGGTCTTGGTCGAAGGTCAGTGAGCCGGCATTTGCTGTGCATTTGGTGGGATAGGCAAGGAATCATCCACTATGATATACTCTTTACTCGGACCTGAAGTGTCCTAAATTGCAAAATGGACCATCTGAAGAAAGCAATCACCTAGAAGCTTCCAGTTTGGTCAATAGAAGGAGAATGGTGTTTCATCAGTCAGGTTCATATGTATCCATCTTATGGTCCGAACCTCGCGCCAAGCGATTACCATCTGTTCCTAACAAAGCCGAATGATTTGGCAGGTGAAGAATTGACCTCAAGAGAAGCCTGTGAAAATCGACTGTCGAAATTTTATGCCAATAAGAACAAGGGTTTCAATGAGAGAGGCATAATGACATTACCTTGAAAATATCAAAAGGTTATCGACCCAAACTATTATAGCTAAAGCCTCCAATGTAATTTAATGGATTACTTTTTACCAGATCAATTCAAACGAAAATTTCGATATACCATATACTCGTTTTATTTTCATTTGCTAAAATAATGGGTAAAAGAAACAACCATGCTCCCGAATATTTAATATTGTCGTAATTTTTTAACACATCTCGCACTTATCGTCCTACGGTTCTTTAGAGCAACAATTCGAAATTGAATTGTAAAAATGCTTTCTCGTCTGACAACTCGATCGATCTCTAGGAATCCGAAAAAATAAATTTATTTCTTATTGTATTTTTAGGCAGTAATTTCGATTACGAGCATCAATCCAAATGGTATGACAATTTCCAGGAATGCAGCTTTAATCGCCAATCTCCAATTGAACTAAATTCAAATGAGGTAATACTTTCTAGTGTCTTGTTTTACACATAGGTTTCGAAAAATATTATTAAATTAGATAATAAGTACAATAATATTCCTTGATTCAGAGGGTGCAAACTCAATTTTCAATTTTACATTTTTTTCTATTGAAAGGGTAGTCTGCAATAAACTGCATACCAATTCTCGTAGAGTCGCGCTTCGCCAACCAGGTCCTCTATCAGACATTTCTAGCGGACTGGAGGTCTTATTTTGCCTCTATTATATATTTCGACATGTTTTCGCCCTTTATCATACCCGTTCTGCTAGATCAGGTCCCTTTCGTGCTTTAAAATCGACGTAGAAGCGGTGTGTATTGATCTTCTTTTCATGAGGTCAATGATGGTCAAACTGATAAGATCCAATAGATTTGTTGATGTATACGATATTTAAAGTTTGCTGCGGTCTTGAAACCTTCTGTAAGACATCACATTTTTCACATCGTTATCGAGCGTTATCCCTAACGGCCGGCTTCTCAAACACGTCCCACCTCCTTCTTCAATTCTCATTATCTATCCCAACCTCAAGTCCAGTGGTCGATTGCAACGTCGCTAGGAAGACAGCGTGTTTTCTCTCCGCTGCAGCACGACAATCCTCATCATACACATCTGTTGCCAACAGACTACTGTAACCTATAGATAACCATTCAATTAATTCTTTCGTTTTTTTGTTTTTCCCCTTAACTCAAATAAGCACCTGAGAATATCAAAATTACCTACAAAAGCAGACGTCAGTTAAGTTATGCCATTTTTTTTATCAAAAATTTATTATTTCGCTTTTAAACTATTAGCTATGACTTTTAAATCATAATTTATGAGTCTAGCGGAATATTCCCAAGCTATTGCGTCTCTAGTTTTTTATCGTGGTTTTATTACCGTTATAAATGATAATTCGATACGAGCGAATTCTGTGCTTGACAGCAGTAAAATGATAATATTAAAGTTGAAATTAAAAAGCAACAATTCGCAAGTTACCAGAAAGAGATCTTGACCTAAGACAACAGTGGAAACGATAAAAAATGTCTTTACTCATCATGTACTGATGAGATAATGAAATCCATTCAGAAAAGTCACTCGAACAGTCACTTCAATATATGTTAACTCATTTAATCAAACATACGTGTATACGAGTATTTAGGGCATTCACGAGGCGTCGTCTTGTGTTATAATTTAATAGAATCGTTAAATTTAGTGCTTCTTTTATTTAATTATTTTGCGAAGTGAAGTCATGAAGAACTTTTTCTAATCACTTAATAATTTATTTAAATATTACCTTACGCTGACAAATGATATTTTGTGAAACCCCTTAAATATTGCAGCAAAGTGTGAGTTCTCATAAAAAAAGCTGAAAAAACATGTTTTCTTTCCTTTCTTCCTTCTCTTTACACATATAAGGCTACCATTTCGTATGACATACCCCAATTGGGATTCATGCACTATGACGTGCCGTATATGAAAGCCGTTAGAACCGAGAATAACGGCCACACAGCGAATATACAATTGCCAACAACACGATCGGATGCTGCTTACATCTCTGGCGGTCCACTGCCCAATGGTACAACTTACATAATGGAAAGTTTGCATTTCCATTGGGGCTCCAAGAATACACATGGCTCCGAGCATGTGCTCAACAGTGTACGCTACTCCATGGAGATGCATCTGCTGCATCGGAACACAAAGTATGAGACGGTGGAAGTGGCGCGCGACCACGAGGATGGTTTGGCTGTGTTGGCGGTGCTGTACGAAGTGAAAGTGAGTTAAAGTGTAGCAATTGTTATGCATTTATTTTATTCCCCTATCTTTTCCACGCTTAGACCAATGCCACAACAGACTTTGAAGGCTTGAATGAGGTCATTAATGTTTTGGAGTCCATTTCCGAATTTAATCGCTCCACCGAAATCGATGATTTCCTACTTTCCGTTTTACTCGGTGATTTGGATACATCTGATTTCTACACCTATGCAGGCTCCCTGACCACACCACCATGTTCACAGGCCGTCACTTGGTTGGTGTTCGCACAACCAATCACCATAACGCCCAGCCAAATGACGCGTTTCCACAAGTTGCAAGATGATCACGGCATTGCTATGGATAATAATTATCGCGCTCTGCAGGCGAAGGGCAATCGGAAGGTTTATCTGCGCAAGACGCGTAGAGTGCTGGAGTCTACGATGCAATCGTCACTCTATTGGGAGTTGTTGAAGAAACTAAAGCCACAGGAAGATGAAGCAGTGAATTCGAGGAAATAAAATATAAAAGGAGAAAGAGAGAGGCAAAGAAGAATATTTTAATAAACTAAGAAGCCTGTAAGACTGACTGAGCGTGACAAAACCACAATAGTTACTAATAAATATATTAAATATGAAGTGTTGTTGTTTTTATGCAAACATAAATTGATTTCTGTGAGCTAAGCAGCAGCGGTTAACTAACTCCCAAGTTGTATTACTCCTTGAGATTTCAAGATACTTTCTCCTTCTGACGTAGGCGTCCGAAGAGAGATAATTTTCCGGGATGTGGACCTTGAAGCGATCTACTCGAAAAAATCAAACCTACATATTTTTAAATCATTCTATTTAAACGAATTTAATTGTAGGCGGGTTCTTTGCTTAAATTTATCTGAGGTACACCTTTTATTCCGAAAAGTGGACTTGGGATCGATTCGATGGTTCGGTGGAACATATCTAGGTGGCTCTTTGCAAAGGTTGGTATGTGAAGAACTTTTCTTTCTCGGAGTGAACCTGGGACCGATCTATTCAAAAAGTTCGTAGTTATGGTTCGATGTGCTTGAAAGTTGGAGCATGAAATGCTTGTTGTAGAGGACTGCAGCAGATCACTTAATATGGTGGCTAAGCAGTTCCCTTTGAACTTGGTATGGATGCCTGGACACAGTAACTCAACGGGTAATACGTAGTCTGCTATATATAGGTCTGGCCTGGGCAACACTAAGTGTTACCAGGTGCAATCTGACATTTCCATTGGAAAGTTTGACATTTTTTGCATAACATCACTCAGAACGTTTTGTCATTTAATCGTGAATTGTTTTATTTACAGGGAATTAAAAAATTCATCTCGGCCAAAAAATGGAATTAACTCGTGAACATTTTCGTGCGATCATTTTTCACAACTTTCGACGCGGATTATCACGACAAGAGTGCATTGATGAACTAAAATCTTTGTATGGCTATGAAGCACCATCCTATAGCACTGTGAAAAACTAGTACAACGAATTCAATCGTGGCCGACGCGCGCTCAAAGACGAATTCCGTGAAGGTCGTCCAAAAACAGCCATTGTGTCAGAAAACATCGATGCCGTACGTGAACTGATAATGCAAGACCGTCATGTAAGATACCTTCAGAGGCATGCCTATGCATTTCTCCCACCAGCATACATTCGATATTGCATGAACATCTGGCCGTAAAAAAGGTTTGTTCTCGTTGGATCCCGCACAATTTGACAATCGTTCAAAAAAAGGCTCGTGTGGATTGGTGTAAAGAAATGCTGAAAAAATACGATCGCGGTGCTTCAAAAGACGTTTATAAGTTCGTCACAGGTGACGAATCATGGATCTATGCGTATGAGCCCGAAACAAACCAGCAATCGACCGTGTGTGTCTTCCAAGACGAGCCAAATCCAAAAAAAAAAAACATTTTCGTTGATAAATATTCGTATTTTCATTATAAGGCCAGAAATATATATAGCAGCCTACGTAAGATGGCGGACGAGCTTCCAAGGAAGAGCACTTGCCTTCCACTTTCGTCATCATGGAAGAGATTGGAAGAGAGTTGTTCACAAAAGATGTTAACTTAACATGGAGAAGTCTCATTGCGTGTAATGTGATCAGGACAATATAGCCAGAATGGAACGGAAGAAGATCACGTGACCGTATCGAGGTAAACAGAAAGGAGATATTGGGTGTATCCATTAGTCCATGCAGTTTTTTTTCGAAATTTAAGACTTTATTGTGAAAAAATTGTTATACGTTTAATGTTCAAAGTATTTCCCATCGGAAGCTATGATGTTTGCCCATCTTTCTGTCGTTAGAATCCTCAGATTTGCTTATACAATATTAGCAGGAGCACTATCTTTTCTGGGAAGAAATCGTATTTATAGTTCAATTTACTTGGAATTCTGCCTGCGCCAGAGAACGACTTGTTACGAAAACTCTTCTTACTAGAAGCTCTTTTTTTACGTGAAGTTGGCGGTTCTATTTGAAAAAAATATACATGTCCATAGATCGGGATTTTTTATTTCCTGGAAATGTGCAAGTTATCTGGAACCAAGTTCGATTTCCTGGTAATATAAAAAAATATTCTTTTGGTGGAAATTAAAATAATTTGGGCAGAAGCATAGATCGTGCGTATGTATGTTGGGGTTACAAGCTATTCTCATGCGTTCATAAGTCCGGCCGGGGCGATTGGCTTACTTCGAGGCATTTCTAATTTCATGAACGTCTTTGAACAGCGAACAAGTAATACACTTACAAAAAAATAGTTAGATCAAAAATAATAATAAACTGGGCAAAATAAAGAAAGCCACAACAATGTATGACCTCTATCGTTATATAAATGCAAACTTAATTATTTGTACATACACGCATACATAAGTATAAGATATTTAAATAATAATTTAATAAATTTAATTTTAATATCTTTTCCTTGCGTTTGAAGTTAAAAAATACTTGTTTTCACTTTACCCAACAATAACAACAGCTTTGTTGTTTATTGTGAATATTTGAGAGTGGGAAGAATTGACGAAAATAAAAGCTGTAATGGAAATTGCCAAAATAAATAACCAAAGCACTTAAAGCGACAAATATTTATTAAATTTAACAAAGCAAACAATTTTCACTTTTCATTCGCCTATTTTTATTTTGAAAAAAAAAATAAAGAAAAAATAATAATAAATAGGAAAGTTTCAACACAAAAAAAAGCAAAAGGAGCACAAATAACCGAAATGTCGGTTGATCGCATCAACATTTTTCCATCCCGTGCCAATCTCGTGTTGATGAAGCAGCGCATTGTGGCCGCCACACGTGGTCTCAACCTGCTGAAGCGAAGACGCGACGCACTTGAAATGAAACTCCGCGAATTAGTCGGCGAACTGGACGCAGCACGTGAGGTGGTGGACAAAGTGATGTCCGATGCCATTTTCTCAATGGCAAAAGCGAATTTCCTCGATGCCGACATGCGTGCCTGCGAGCTGATGCGGATGGAGCGAGCGGATATTTATATGCGCATAAGAAATACCAAAGTTGCAGGCTTACTGCTGCCACAGTTTCATCTCTATGTAGAAAATCCATCTAGTTGCCCCTTCACCGGTCTGTCCCGTGGCGGTGAGCAGGTAGAGGTCGTGCGTGAACGTTTTCAAGATGCAGTGCGCACGCTCGTCACGCTTGCTTCGCTGGAGTACTCGGTGCACACGCTGCAAGATGGTGTGCGTCAGAATAATATGCGTGTCAATGGCTTGGAATATGTGGTATTGCCGCGTTTTCAAAATACCGTTAACTATATACGCGACGAACTGGAGGAGTATGAACGCGAAGACTTCTATCGCTTGAAGCGTTCGCAGGCCAAGCAACGCAAGCGAAAAGAGAAATTTGCCCAAATGTTAAAGACCAAAAATTTGCCGGCAGCCGAATTGACCGAACTCAGTGGCACTGGGTATCAATCGGTATCGCCTGGGTATCAACCGGTATCGCGAATATCTTCAGTCGCCATGAGGGAGGACTTTGATATGAATAAATTTATTGCACAGCGACAATCCACTAGTGATCAAACAGACGGAAGCGCAACCCGTGGTAGAGGCAGTAGTCGTGATATGTCTGCAATACTGGAGGCGAATGAGGAGGAACAGCAGGGAGCCGAACAGAAGGGTAGTGCTTTCTATTCCGCACAGGACCAGTAACATTGGTTGCATGGCATTTTACAGACTTTGTTGATTTCCGTACCAACTAGGGTATGATTACACATATATCTTTCAAATAAAATTTACCTATTAAAAGCTTGGCTGGTTGTACTAAAATCCATTTGCTAGAAATCTCAAAGTACTTACAGAATATGAAGAAAATTATGACAAGGAATTTTTTTCAATGTTTCTACAAATACAAAATATTTAGGAAAATTATATAACTTCTTTTCAAAAACGTTACTTCCTTAACACCGCTGATATGAGAGTGCGAATTAGTATCAGTGTGGCCCTACAAATTCTATTAAATCTTCCACAAGATCTCATCTCTGACTACATTTTACGTGACTTGTAGCGTTTCAAAGCTAAAAGTTTTGGCTTTGTTTCCAATTCAACCAAGCTACTATATCTGCGCATCCTTTCTAAATTTATCCAAGCTTCACAGCAACGTTTTTCACCCCACGCGGTATCATCACCACGTCTAATTTCAACTGGTAGAAGACCCAGCGATATCAGAAAAAAAACTCTGTTACTTAAATTCGATAAATGTGGGACCGATGTCGGTTCTATTGCGTCTGAATGCACCGTACGGTTTCCTACCTTCTCACTGAATACATCGCCTGCTGATACGACCGAGGAAAAGATTTCTCTCTAATGACGTCAGCACTTCCTACTTCATTTTTTCAGCGGATTGTTTTGTCGACTAGTCAAATTAAAAATACCAAGTAAGGTGCACGGTATCCGAGATTTCTTTTGGCTTGAAATTGTGTTTCCAACAGCAGCGTAGAGGAAGCTACTTTTTGCCTAATAATGTGAGAATTGTGCCTTAAACATTTTCTTCTATGTTGAAAACAAGCACTATAGCGACAGGTCACATGCTCGTTTGTAACTTTAATATATGGTACACTGGTTTTTATTCAGACGGGCTAAAAATGTTATATGTTGGCTCACCATTTGCTGATGTGTATGATATAATTGACTGTATCAAGGTTATTTTAAGAAAAATGTAGGAACCTTTGAGTTTGCTTCTATAGTAGTCTCGTTTTCTCTGGTACATACCCTACATACCTAGTTATTTGCTGTACAACATCGCACATACATACATTCATAAACATATGACTGCTTTATTGGCATTTTACAGCAACTGTTGTGGGCATATATCAAACCGTATGCTACCTCCTTAGCACTTAGTCACTTCCATATGGACATACAATACAATTACATAAATGAAGGTGCTCTACTGCAGATTCATGTCCGAAGAGTTCAACGAAGGAGCCATATTAATATTAGTAGAAAACATAGGTACATATTTATGTATGTTACATACATACATGCATAAAAGGTAAACGCAGAGAATGGCGGGCTGTCATATTTAAAAGCAGCCCAGTAATAGAATACGTTTTTTTGAGCTGCTAACTCATGTTTAACGACACTAGGCAGCTGACCATTCCCTTTTTTTAAAAGTGGCATCCCAGCTTAACAATTTTTCAAAATATGAGAAAAGCACCTAGGAAAATTACGAAAACAAAAGAATTCGAGATAGCAATTATTTTTAATGAATGAACTAACTGTCGCATCACTCTAAGCACTGTAGAGGAGCTCTAAATATGTAAATCGTGTCGCGTTCTTAAGTATTTGGTATTTACTTTCCAAATCTTGAAATTAAAATTACACCAGACTTGAACGTTATATAATTTACCTGTTTCTCAATAAATATCGCTCTTCTTCTGCCTTTTTGTGGGCTCTCAAATTCAAAAACAATATCTTCTACTAAATCTGAGTTAATAGATATAGATTTTGAATTTATGGATTGGATAGAGTCTTCCACTTCTCAAATCAAACTTCGATCCACTAATGAAGGGTACATTACCTCTCAGCGGTATGGCATATAACGCCTTCTTGTTGTATCCAAAGTTCGTTCACATCGTTGCCTTTCTGAGGATTTAACGGCGTCTTAACAATGGCGTAGAAATTATCATCACTCCAAATTCGACAATTTTATTTACTAGCGAGCTCATTCAACCAAAAGTGAGCTTCATCGCTGTATAAATTTTTCTTGTGGAAATCGGGATTGGTGGGGATTTCGTTTTGGGCCTACTCATCATACATGCGACGCGCTTGATGGTCGTAAGAACTAAATTTTTGCACGAGTTGGATTTTGTAGGCCCAAACCAAAATCCTTCTGCGAAATCTTCCATAAAGTGCATGAGCACAGCTCCAGTCGTTTCCCGGAAGGCGACTCTTGGTTTTGCATTATTCACTAGAGTAAATTTGGTGCAACAGCGATCCAAAGTACGATTATGTCGACCGAATATTGCACGCAACATGTGATGCGTCGCGTGAACTGAACCCTGGCTTTGGTAATAAATTAGCACGATTTGCTAACGTGGTTCTGGAGTTAGACTGTTCATTATAAAATGGCAAATTGAGGTCAAATAAAGTATTCCGAAAAAAGTATTGCATTGAAGACCACACGACTAAAAACTAACACCATTTGTAAACGAACAAAGTGGTAGTGAAAAACGAAGAATTCGATGAAGACCCTTTTTTCGATACACTTCAGCAATAAATTTAGGATTAAAATACTTGGCTAAGTTTATGCTTATCTAGTCTTCGGGCTTTTTTATCCTCGTAGAAGGTTGTCGGGAATTCACACACATCTTTCACGGTATTTCGAGACAGATTTTCATTGAGATTCCGGAAAACTAAGCACTATTTTAAGTGAAATTGCCGCAACTTAACCGAATCAATAACAATGCGCCATTCATCCCTTTTTTCGTTGTTTTTTGTCTCCAGTCCAAAGTAGCACCTGTTGACAAGAGTGATTCTGCGTTGGATTTGAAGCCTGACATTGTTGTTGGTGTTAATGCTGGTCCCTAGATAGGTGAAATTATCTACGGCCTTGAAGTTATGACTTTCAACCACCGAAACTTACTCATGCAACTAAAAACTAAATTCCCAACGGGAGATATTTCCATAATTACAGTTTCAAGTTGCCCAAATTGCACTTGTTTATTCGCTCTTTTTCAGTATTCCAAAAGGCTAGCAATAGTTTTACACAGATTTTGGAGAAAATCCTGCCAAATATTTTAAAATATTGAAATTACATAAATACATACATATATACAAAGATATGTGCACATCTAGAAATGTACATAAGTAGCTTCTAGACATTAACACATTTCCTACATTTCATATTTCCAACAAATCCACTTCCTTTCTTCGTCTCCACTCTCAGCTCTACCTACTACCTTCAGCTGTCTTCCATTATTCACGACATTTTAATGGAGAAAAATGTTTAGAAAATATCATAAAATATTCCAGTCAACAAATAAACAACAATTGTCTGTGGGCAATGCAAAGGACGACGGAATGAAATGAATAGTGAGAATAGACAGTTCAGACAACAAAGCAATTATTCTTAGTAGCAGCAGCGGCAGTAGCAGTGGAGGAAGTAACGAAACTGAATAGACCGCCAGCTTGTGGGCAATTTAATGAAATATGGCAAAGGAATACATATACGTGTACATAAATACATAAATGCGTATATTCATTCCTATAATTACATACATATATATAATAGTAATACATACGTTCATACACGTATGTCCTTCTATATATGTTTCAATACTTCAAGAATTGTATGCGCAAATATATTAAATATATTTTAACATTGTATGTGCGTAAAAGTTATGTAATTTTAATTTTAAATAAACTTTTGGTTTGTATATACGCCAATAATTTTATGTTTTCACTAACAACAAGTTTTGCAGGGGTGGAAAATAAAATGGATTGAAATTAGTTGAGAGGTTTAAAGAAGGGAGATACTCATAAACAGGAATACCTTACACAGGTGTTAATTATACATACCTACTTAGCCGGGAGTAAAAATAAAAAAAAAACGATAATCTTTGAATACAAAATAACTGCTGTTTTATTCTTCTATGAGGGAATATCGCAATAAAAGGAGAGATATTTTAACAATTTTTAAATAAAACTTTTTTGATTTTTTCACATTTTTTTCTTTTTGGCCTTGAAGAAATCGGTGAAATTTAATTAAACACAAGTCTTCCTGTATATAAATCTTATTGTTGCTTAATAGAACTTTCAAAAACCCAGTGTTCAAGCTTATCAACCGCTTAACTAGCTGTGTAATTCTGGGCGCTACCTTTTAACCCCCCGCAGTCTTTCGAAGTACAAAAATCTTGCATAGGAGAGTTGACTATTTTGGTGAATATCGTGAAAGCTCTTTGGCAACTTTGAAACCTAACAATGAGCAGGTCTTAATTACGTACTGTCATTCGTAAGGTCAGGATTCGACCAACATTATTAGTTAGAAAAGCATCAAGACACACTCCACAAATCGGAGGATGAGCTCGGCCAAAAATTGCTTCAGCGGTTACAAACCGCCTGTTGTCCGTTAGGTGGCGCCAGAGCCAAAGAATTACTAAGGGCCGTTTTCACCACTCCCGGTTAAGCGCTTAATCATAACTTAATCGGAAGATAGCATAAAATTCGTTTTCACCATCGCCGGTTAAGACGCATTTGTCAATTAAGTTATGGTTAACTTAACTCCAACATTGAGTGGCGATTAGCTCTTAACCAGAACATAATTTGACAACTACAAAAAGTAAAATATTAAATACAATTGTATTCCGGCTTTAATCTTAAAATAAATTTAATTAAGGAAGCTTTGGAAAGCACTGACTATCTGGCTGCGCCACTGAAAGGTTTGTAAAAATAATGTGCTTTGAGTAAATAAATATTGTTAATAATTTATTTGATTTTGCAGGAATAAAACAGCGGAGATTGTGCTTTCAACATTACGCTTTTATGCATTGGGAGCTTTTTTATTTGAAATTCTGCAGACATTAGCTTGTTCACATAATCTATTCTACTGATGGAGCAAGATTATTTCTTGCGTTTGTTTCACTTTCCTCAATGGAACTAATATGTTCATTCAGTTATCTTATTTCTTTCAATGCCCTTGTAACCTGGCACCCATTATACATATGACAGACAGTGCATTTTTCTTTAAATAGTGCGACCCCATCCGACTGCGGGGTTTAAGAAATTAAGGCCTTTATGGCCGCCTAGTTGAATGTGAATAAACTTAGATCGCATTCAGGTTGACATTTTAGTGAACAACTTTGAGCAGCGAATAAGTGATCCACACATACAAATAAGTATGTAAATCAATAATATAATACGGAACTTATTATTTAGACTAAGATGGTATTTAACCCTTTTAGTGCCGGGCGGAAAAGAAGTTTGCACAAACAAAAAGTCATCTTCTCATCATAATTTGATAAGGACTAATTAGTAAGAAGTTCATACTTTGCATTTCCACCGTGTTTTGCAACAAGATTGACATTATTACATAACACAAATGAAATAACAACCCAACGCCGCGCCGATTTACTCCGTAGATCGGGCGTCGGATGTTGTCTACAAAGAATAAAAACGAAAAACTGTTTCTTTTTAATTATCACGTAGTGAAATTACATCATTTATAACGTATTACAAATTTGTTTTGAGATAAAGTTCTCCCGGAGCGAATAGTAAAGCTCTAAAAGGCCAATATATCAGTCCCCGGCACTATCAATTGGAATAAAGATTGCACAAAATAAAGAGAGCCACAGCAACGTGTGGCCTAGTCTATTTGTACATACATATATTCATGTCAATAAACGTACATATGTTTTGAATGTTGTGAAATAGTTTTAATGTGAACAATTAGTTTAAAATCTTTCCTTTCTTTTGCAGACACCAATATTTTAATATTGTTTTTTTTTTCCATCTCTTTTTGCCAGTTTTTACCACTCTGTCTTCATGTTCATGACCTTTGTCATACAGGTACATATAAATTTGTATATGAAGACTAAACATGCATATATTATATATGTATTAGTATATATTTTATAAGCACAGACTTGCATACACTTACATATATGTATATGGATTTATAAGTATATCATAAGAGCACAACAACAACGGTATACATACGTGTACATATATAAATATGTTCACATTTGACCTTAAAATGCGCGACAAATGACAATTTTCGCCACACCCATCACCGCACTATCCGTGCTGCATTCCAATTCGCCGCGCTCACTACTCGCTGTCTGTGACAAAAAGAAAATATTTGCCACTCGCGAGCAAGCAAATACAAAATGAAAAAAAAAACGGCTTGAAGGTTTTGTTAAAATTTTTGAATTTCAACAGCGGATTGAGGTCAAACATATACACAGCCTCGAATATATGTGTATATATATGTAAAAAGCAATATAACCTGCAAATATACCATACATGTATTGTATGTATTGTAAAAGCATTGTAAATGTCCTTGACATCGACAGCAATGCATCTTGAAGAATTCCTCTGTAAGTTTGTTGTACGAGAACCAACACAACATACATGTGTCTATATACATACATACATACAAACGAATAAATAAATTGTTAAGAAAAAAATTGTGTTCTGCTCTTAGTTACACTTTTGCAGTAAGAAAAACCTCTTTCATTTTTAACTTCAGCAAAAAACT
Organism: Ceratitis rosa; assembly: GCA_037013455.1. NCBI lineage: Eukaryota > Metazoa > Arthropoda > Insecta > Diptera > Tephritidae > Ceratitis > Ceratitis rosa. The sequence continues at coordinate 2,053,072 of JAWMAG010000006.1, forward strand.
ACAAAAAATAATGTGAAACAAAAAATATTTAAACTAAAATATTTTTAATATTATTTATCATTTCGTACAGCCGGATATTTTGTGCAAGCATTTTATCCCTATCTAAGTCTCTATAATTCCATCAACTATTCTCTACTCATCCAACACTTCCTTCCAGTTGGCATCCGTGCGGCTGTCGTCGCAGCAACCGAAAAGGATTATCAGAGGCTGCAGTTGCCAGTGTGACTCTGTCACTCAGCGACGTTTCCTTACTACAACGTATGAGTTTCCCTTTTCATTATCAATTGGCGAAAAAGAGTGCAGGAGAATATTTTCCATAAGAGCAAAACAGTAGTGGTCACGGAATTAGGTTAATGCACGTAATTTTCAAAAATCTTTTTCAATCTATTTGTGTGCAATAAGTAAAAGAATTATGTTGTAAATAAAGATTTAAGTTTCATTAATAAATGGGTGGAATTAGTTCTAGATTTATTTGAAATTTTTTTTTTGGAAATTTCAAATTTTGCTGCAAAATATAGATGTGGTGTGCGTCTTCTTGTTTTTCCAGCAAATGGAGGGACCTTCAATTTATTCTAAGCCGCCCCGAAAGGCTGATGGGATTTTGTGACGAACTTTTATTTTATGTCAGAAATAAACTGTCGTGGGACGGTCGCATAATATTATATAATAAACTTGTCTGAACTCTGATAAGAGAAGCTGCCTCGTCGTGCTAACCAAAGCATAACAATTGGTGAATGGTTGTTTTTGTACTTTATTCGGCTTTACAGAATTCAAAAAAATTTGTGCAGCATTTTGGGGTATATTGCAAAATTATCCGAATTCGGAAAAGGGGACGTGGCACCTCTTACCCTGTACAATCAAATAAATGTGTTTTATACGACGAACCCTGCGTTACCCACCTCCCGCCCAACCGACCGAGGGGCGCGTCTGAGGGAAATCGAAAAATCCAACAGACCGGTGACCGAAAACCAGTAACAGTCCGGACTGGCCTGAACCCGAAACCGATCGCAGAAGGTCGCGGTTGCACTTGTCTCTTACACTAAACAGCTACAGATTTGTTCATCAGCTGATATAAAACTGCATGGGGAAAAGAAGAGGGAATTTACTTCATTATTTAAAGCACTCAGTAAGTAGGTTTTGATACAGAAAAGCGAGTCAGAGGAATCGATGGTTTCGAACTGAAGAGGTTAGAGAAAGGCTTAATATATACCGAAAATATATTTATCAGTGTTGCCACATGTTTAATGAATTTAAATTTGAAAGACTTGATAAAAATATATTCATCATAACACGGGTATACTACTAAATATGTATCGATGTAAAAAGGTAAATGGCGGAGAAATTTTTGAGTAGAGTTGTCACCTGTTTGAAAGTGTGCATTAAATAAAAAAACAAATAATACAAATTTAAAAGAATTAGGACGACTTATAGTGGAAATTTGTTCATAGATGCCACCTTTTTTTAGTTTTCAGTATAACCGAGTTGTTGAGATAATAACTAAAACAACTGAACCTATATTTAAGAAACGCTTAATGCAAAAAACTTTTCAAAATGAATATTTTAATAGAAAAAATTATTGAAAAAAATTCAATATTAACTAGAGGCATTTCAAAAAGTTTTTAAAGAGAGTTGTAATTTGTAAAATGCTTGAAAAATTTAATCCGCGGCCAAAAAATTACACTATTGCTTGGTGCGATTGCACAAGGGAGCATAAAAAATTTTTCAAAGGTGCTAATGGAGACTTCTGTAGAATTATTATACCATTCAGGAGTGTCTTGGCGTCTCTAAAAAGAATATTTTGTCAACTTTTCACCGAAAAATAATGAAAACTTAAGAAATTGTGGATTTTGGTGCGACCAGGATTCGAACCCATGAGCGTCCGTTTAACACTAAACACTGCATACCACTCGGCTAATGCCTCAGTTAATTTATAAATTCATTTCATTTAACTTTAATTTGCATAAAAATATTCAAGAATATTTAACAATAATAACGCCATTTGCCTAGCACTTTTTGGGAGTCATGAAAATCAAAGGACAATCTTGCAATCAATTATGCATCCAAAATTTCCGACTGGGCATACGCTCCAGTTCATTTGTATGCCAGCGTCACGTTCAAAGATATATTACGAGGGCGTGTAACGAAGACAGGTAACATGACATTTGAACCGTAAATGTTTCACTTGCAACCTGACTGGGGACGCATGCTGAAAGGCACACAGCAGCCAGCAGCCAGCAGCCGCACATCATACAAAAACAACAACACACATGTCGAAAGGAAGTGGAAGAAAAACGCACACATTTTGCGGCAATTCGCTAACCGAGACAGATTTTTCTTTGCAAACACTAACTCATAGCGATATATATACGCGTATATATATTTATATGTCACCAGTTGCTCAACACTCCTCTCCGTATCTCAGTAGCAGTGGGCTGTGCTTCTGGTGGTTACCTGCTGCTGCCGTCTTTGCTACTGCTGTTGCACTAAATGTCAACTTGGGTATTATTTCTTGCAACTACGTGCATTCTATACATACATATACATATATACATACTCTTATGTACAACTGTATATTTGTGTGCTTTGTTTACCTCTTCTCTGCTTTAAATGAAATGCGTATTGCGTTCATTCGGTATTCAAAGTTTGCATTTCACCTTCATTGCCGAGCTGCTCTTGTCTGTCAACATGCAACAGTAGTGCAATGCACGTATTTACCTACATACATACATATGTATATTCTGCATACACTTATGGTTTTGTTATACCTCAAGCCTCAGGGTGTTGGGCTTAGTTAAAGGCTACAGTTTAAGTATGTTAAAATATGCTGGTTCGTCTTTGGTAGCAAAATAGTAGTTTGATTATTTGCTGAAAATGTCTCATTCTAATTCTCGGGCAGATTTTTGCTTTATGCTACTAAGAAGTAATCCTCTGTCGGGAGGCTTTAGGAAGACTCAAGATTAAAAGTATATGTGTACTTGGGGTAGTTTTTTAAAAGACCGGTTGCTTCTGTAAAAGTTTCGCTTGCACAAATTTTGAAATCTTAGCCAAACACCAAAAAATTCGAAATAATTGAGCCAGAAGAACTTGATCTTCTTGTAGTTTACCATGAGCTTAACTTTAGGACAGGAAGGAATGAAGTTTCTGAAGCAAAGAAAGGTTGACCTACCATACGGTTCGAACCATAATTATTTCTTTCAGAATTTCATTCCACTTAAGGATTTTTCAGGTTTGTAAGACAGTTCTTGTTCATGTTCTCCAAGATCTCACTGCGGAATAGATGACAACAACTACAACGCTCTGTTAGCTAGTTTTCGTCATCTTCTGTGTTTTCCCGTAAAAGGCTGTTAATTCCCCTCTTTCATGACCTTTGTGTGGGGAGATTTTGTTTGCTCTCGAATTTAAAAACTATTGAAAAGGTGGACCATTGATTTAGACCTTTCAGTGCCTCCAATATTGTTTAAAGCAGTGAAAGAGTTTCTCAAGAGACTTTTGAGATCCTGAAGCAGTTCCAATGTATACCATATCGCTAAATTGGTAGTAACACTAAACAAAAGGGAAGTTATTATTCTAGCAGTAGTATAGGCATGAAATCTATCTCCGACTGAGTGTAAAAATGCACAAGAACGTAGAACGACACGCTGGAGCATTATGTTTGCAAGTGTCCGCCACATTTGAAACTTTATATCATTCATGATACTTCCTTCTTCCTAAACTAATTGGGCCTTAGTAGTGCGGCTCTAGACAAAGCAACTCACCACGCGACAAATCATGGAAAAGACTCGTGAAAGAACCATTACCTATCACCTTCGCGCCTTCTATAGCAGAACACCAGAAGCTCAGTTGGAATTGGGAAGGACCTCTCCGAATCGTTCGGTACCAAACGAGATATCAGACAGGTGGATTCTCTATTGTGTGTTTTCTTCGGCTACGCCTCAAAACAGGTGCTTCTTGGGACTGAGTAGGCGATTGAAAAGTAAAGTCTCGCCTCGACGAACCAACGACGACTCAAGCCCCTCATAATTCTTGCCCTGTGGAATGATGCCGAAGAGAGAGATATATTGGAAGATTGAATAAAGAAATATCGGCTACGCTGACTAAGTCATATCGTCTGAATGTATAAAAGCTAGCTATGGAAATATTCGAAAATATACCCGCGGGTAGAATGGGAGGAGGGACCAGATGGAGAGCGGCTTGGTTGCCTTTGGTATTTACCACCAACATCAAAGATAAGATTCAACTATAATAGCGTAACCAGTGCCTATGCCAATGGAAAGGAAGAATCTACAATATATGCTCAAATACGTAATCCTACGTTTAAGGACTGACTTAATAAAGCAAAGTTATTTCGAATCTTTTAATTAAAAAAATTTCTTAATGCACAGGAAAATATGAGTATAAAAACCGATTATTGGTTGAAAAATGTGTACACACATGTTTATACATACATGTAGGTATATGTATGTATGTATGCAAAAAAACGGCAACAATGTGCCCAACCTTTCCATATGTGATTTGTGGAATATTCACTTTTCTGCAATTTTGGGATTTATGTGCAATTAATGTTTGTACTTACACTCATAGCCACACAAGTAAATACATATAGACACATACACACAGTCATTGCAAGACTCAACAAAATTTTTAATTAGTTTTCCGTACAAACAGTGCAAAACCCTTTAAACATTGCGGCTTACATAAATACACACATATAGATAAATGCACATACATGCACACGAATATATGGTATATACAACCTTGTGTACATTTTAATGTAGCTTTGTGTGTGTTTGTGTGAAAAATGGTAAACAATTGTGAGAGTGGAAAGTGATGATGCATTGAGTGAATGAATGCCCTAGAAAATATTATACCTGTGGCCGGGAAAGTTCAAAACATTGCCAGCAACACCTGAAGTGGCAGGAAGAGAGAGGACAGGGAGAGAGAGAGAGAGAGAGAGGTGGAATGAGCCGGTGAAGGGTAGGCTGAGAGGGTCAGGCCAAAATGGTTTTACTACCTCATTGCTAAGCACATAAATCAATCTTATTGTTGCTGACTCGTTGAGTTATTGCTGTTGTTGTATGACTTTTTCGAAATCATGACTTCGTTTTGTTATTTTTTTTTTTTGTTTTTATTTTTACTATACTGTTATTTCGTGTGAATTTTGCTGCTGTTGCACACCATCATTGTCGTTAACAAAGTTTTATTGCGCTTTTCTTTCCTCGTGGGTAAGTATGTGTGAATTGACTGATTGCCTGCATTGTGCTAATTTTTTTATTTACGGAGTAAATGTGTATGCATGTGTGTACATAAGTAAATAATAGTACTAAAATGCTCATATAATACCTACTTTAATAGACATAAACGACTTTTGGTGGAAGAAATCCTCATTTAATGAAAATAAATCAAATTTGAGACTTTTTTTAAATTATATTGCTGCTAATCATAAAGAGTTGCACGATAATAAATATTAAAAACAAACTAAACTCGAGTAATAGTATTTCAGTTTAAAAATGATTTAGTAATAAAAAATGTGTGGTTACCAAAAGAGTTTTCGTATCAAAAATATTTTCATTAGCAATTCAATATTATTATTTTCCTTCTTTCCGTTCCTTTTAAGATAAAAAGCTTATTTTCAATCAAAGCAATATACCTGAGAACTTGTATGTCCCATTTCCAAATTCACCGCATCTCTCTGCGTGGTATGAACTCTTCCATTCAATCACCACAACTAAAACTTCAAAGCACCAACAGTCATCAATAACTCACAAGTGCAACTTCTGCTGAAATCAACTAAGAAAATTATTTGTTTTTATTGAGCAAAGAAACTTTGGTTAGAAAAGTTTTTTCCTAAAAACGTAAAAAACATTTCTTGTATGCACTTGAAGGGAACTAAAAAAGTTTGTCAATTGCTTGCTACTGCATTTGTGCACTTTTGGAGAAAATGTCATTCGAGAAAGTTGTTACACATCGTAACTTGGCAAGTTGGCAAGCACCTACATATTTTTGGAAAGGACAATATTTTTGGAAGGCAAGCAACTAACTGGAAAACTAAAAACACGACAAACGAAGTAAGATATAATAAAATAAAAAATATTATTATTAAATAAAATAAATTAAATTAAATTAAATAAATAAAATAAAATTAAATAATATAAAATAATTTAAACTAAACTAAAATTAAATTAAAATAAAATATAATAATATAAAAAAAAATAAAATAAAATAAAATGATTCAAAATAAAATTAAATTAAATTAAATAAAAAAAATTAAAATAAATTAAAATAAATTATATTAAATTAAATTAAATTAAATTAAATTAACTAATAAAAAATAAAATAAAATAAAATAAAATCAAATCAAATAAAATAAAATAAAATAAAACAAAATCAAATAAAATAAAATAAAATAAAATAAAATAAAATAAAATAAAATAAAATAAAATAAAATAAAATAAAATAAAATAAAATAAAATAAAATAAAATAAAATAAAATAAAAAATAAAATAAAATGAAATAAAATAAAATAAAATAAAATAAAATAAAATAAAATTATATAAAATAAAATTAAATTAAATTAAATAAAATAACATAATATAAAATATAATTAAATTTAATTTTATCTAATTAAGTTAAATAAATTGAATTAAAATAAATTAAACTAAATTAAATTAAATTAAATTAAGTTAAATTAAATTAAATTAAAATAAATTAAAATAAATAAAAATAAATTAAATTAAAATAAATAGAAATAAATTAAATTAAATTAAATTAAATAATATATGAAACTCAAAAGTTAATTTAAAAACTTTTTTAAACTACTTTGAAATTATTATTGATTTACTTACGTGTAGGTTTTGTTCTTTCGTTTTTGTGGCAATAGTTCTAGGAAATGAACTTTCATTTATCAGGCAACACACCAGTTTGCAGCAACAATCCTGTATATCTTTAGCAGAACTAGTTTGGCTACTTTTTGCCTTCGACTAAAACTCATTTGGTGCTATTGAAATCGATATCCTTACAAACTGACCAACTCAACGAGTACATATAAGTATAAGGAAGAGTTTTAAAGTACATTTATACATAGTGAATATATATTTATACGTGACAGCGTAGAAGTATCTAATATTTTGTTGCTTTTAGTTAGTGGCAACTAAAAGTGAAACTTAATCGTTGCATTTGCGCGGCAGGCGAAATTGATTGCAAATCCTATACACGATTCGCCTATCTACTCCACACTCTCACAATCCGCTATTCCATTAACCACAGTTCAGTATATTCGTTATTAAGAAGCACTAGAAGAATGCGAGCCACAGGAATACTCGTACAGATGTTACACTGTGGGAAATTATTTTTTATTAAATATTAATATTCTTGAACGATCGAGCACAATGAAATTGTTTTGAACATTCCAATCCTCAGTGGATAATGAGCATCAACATCGTGATGGTTAAATCGCCAACAGTGTTGCCACGATTTTTGTTAAATTATATATATAATATACACTTTGTAACCGCTAAAGTGATTTTTGGACGAAATCTTACTCCAATTTGTGGTAGGCGTTCCGATGTTTTTCCTACAAATGGAGGGAACTACTGTTTAAACTAAGCCGCCTGCGTACGTTTTTTATGAGAAGTTTTTTATTTTATATCAGAAAAAGGAGGGCTTGATTTGGATGTAAGTCCAACCAAGACTCGAACTCTGGCCGTCGGTTATTGCCACAGAGTAAAATAAATATTTAGTTATCTGAATTTATAGTTGTACATTATATATATATATATATAATTAATAAAAAAAACTAAATTTTTACGCGTTTCTGTATTATCTTGTTCACTTCCCATACATTCTCAATGTAAGCTCACAAGCAAAATACCATTTCTATTATTTTTAACAAATTTTTACAAGAAGTAACGCACAGTGCACAGATGCCGCGGGGCGGATTTGTTGGATATCGAATTGAGCACTTAACTGTGGCACGCAAAGTTTTACTTCTACCTTCAGGTTTCTCTGAACATATTCATTGCTGTATAAGTAAGTGAAACTTTGCTAGTGATTTGATGCCGAAATGAGGCGATTCATTGAAAATCGTGAGGTAGAAATTAATTTAAGGAAATCGAGAAATGGTGGTTGCCTACACGGACGAATTTACAAGGAAATTGCAATAAATACTTTCAATAGTTTGGTGTAGTGTAGGCAAAATGACACAATTTTTGTAAACTTTTTATAAACAACTAAAAAATTAATAATTGGAATTTAATTTTTTAATTTACCGAAAAAAAATTTTATTTTATTTTATTTACTGTTATTCCGCAACTAAAACTTGTTGCAAAAAAAATCTCAAGAAATTTAATTTACTGCAAAGTATCAAATAAAACCTCTATTCAATCACATACTCTACCGTAATTAACTTTTTGTACTACACTAAGCCAGTTCACTGATATATGTATGTATGTATAGTAATAATCTCCCTTCTTCTCTCACACTCTCCCTTTATTCATGAGCGGAGCATTTTCTAATTTTCAGCGTCTGTTGACAGTTCTTATCTAACTGTTTGCAATCTCGACAAAAATGAGGAGCATGAATGCGCTCTTACGATGCAGAAATGAAATATATCTATATTTGTCAATTTTCATTAGTTGGCTAACGGTTTAATAGAGACAAATTTTTGATGAAGACGCAAAAGCATTCATGATATATGTACATACGTTATATACATATGTATGTATAAGTATGTATGTTTTGTAAGTGTGGCACTTGGCTTAGGACATTCACGTTGGTATAGATCGTATGTATGTGAATGTGTGACTATATTTATTCTTTAAAGCAATTTCAAAAAGACTGTGGAAGAGATTATTACTTGGGTATAATTAGGAAGGCAACAATAGGGAACGGCGGTAAAACCTAAAATAAAGAAAATAAAAATAAATAAAATACTTTTGGAAAAAATTTCATTAAGCCCGAAACTCACCATAAATCCATTAGTCGATTGTAGACAGGATAAAGTAAACTATAGTTTCCTCCTTTCATTGGAAAAACAACCAGATGCAAACCTCAAAGCCATAGCTTCAATTTCATTGTAGATGTCTAGTATGATGGGGATTGAATGTTAAGATTCGAAGGAGCTCGGCCGTCAATCGCATCAGCGGTTACAAAGTGTGTATTAATATGAAAATAATAATAATATATATATAGGTCATCAATTTTGATTATGATTTTTTTCCAGAGAAAATCCTGACTATTATAGCCCGATATGGTCAAATTTGGTCACCGGGGAACTTTTTGAATATTAAAAAAAGTGGATTTTCAACTAATTGCTTATCAATTTTATCTCTACTTCTATTTAAGGAAGAGAATCCAACCAAGTAGCATTCTTCGGTGTAGACCCTAAAATTTGAAGTAGTGCCGTATTGAACCTGTGGAAACGGTGCAACGGCTACTTGATATAGCAGGCGCGATGAATCAATGCTAACAGCTGACGCCTAAATATTATACAAATTTGAGTCAAGTCCCCCAAATGTGAATGACAGAGCATTACACGAACCGTCGAATATGCGTCCTTTTTAACAGGAAGATCTATCTGGTTTTGGTAGACCCTGAATTGACAATAAAGACAATCAAGGCAATTAAAGAGGCAATTAATAAACTATCGCGGGAAAACAAATTGAATATCCCTTTGGCAACAACGGATTTAGAAGGCAATGAGAAGGCGGATGAGCTGGGTGCCGTAAGCGATGTTGTAACGAATGACTGCCTCAGACCTTTAAGCGCCTTTAAATGTTGTCTACGCTTCCTCGTAGTTTAACGTAGAAGGACCAAAATGTTATTAACTTAAAGCAAGCGAGAACTTAGTAATTTTGTGGGTGTATTGGATGCATATACCACTGAGATATCATCTCCATAATCAAGGTAAAGTGGAATCGACTGTGTGCAGTGCATTCACAGAAGATGTCAAAAAACCAAAGCATGGCCTTTGCGAGTGTCCGGCCTTTAGTCGATCTTCCAACCTCACGTGATTGGAAGAAACTAAATAAGTTTGTTAAATCGGGTTCTATACAAAAGCATAATTTGATAAAGCGGGTCAGCATAATGAGTCTACTCAATGGCTTAGTTGCAGCCGCTTGCTGTCAGGTCCTCAAACTCCCTTTTAACCAACCAACGAACCAGCAATGCCTTATCATTTAGTTCTTAAAAGGATGCCAAGTTGTAGTCCCTTATTTTCGGATAAAGGATTTTCTCAACTAATTTTCTTGGTAGCGAAGGAAATTTCAAAAAGGCGTACTCAGATTATGCAAACCAAACAAAAAAATTTTGTTTCTCTTACAACTTTTCAAAACCGAAAACTTTGGATCAGCCATCGTGGCTTTTTGTAAAAATAAATGCATTATTTCCATTGATATTGTAATATTATATTATCTCAAAATTTGCTAATTGATTTACGTTTGCCATTCTCTCAAAAAAAAAAACCACCGACCTTCTTAATTACTACTCTTCTTTTACTGTGCCACAAAATGTTAGCATTTGAGTGCTTTGGTACAAAAAATTTCAAGAAAATTAAAAAGTTCTGCAAACAAATAAGTCGATGAATAGGAATATGTACATGGTGATTCGGCTGGTTTTATATGCACATATATATGTATCCGTTACACATTTTATTTACCTTCCTCTTTTGCTTTATACCATTTTAACGAAACCGACAAAAAATACTGTTGTTGTTGTATTTCTAAGGTATTCATTTATCAATCAACAGAAAAGCCAATACATTCTTTAACTATTTATACCAGCAAGCGGAGAGTAGAATGCGGCAAAGGGTAAATAAGTATGTGAGCAGAACAAAGTGGCTGAAGTGGTGGGAATGCAAGGAGCCCGGGGAATGTAAGGGTCATCCGATTAGACTTACTGAAGCATAGCGAGTGTTGTCAGCATCATTTGATGTTGCCTTTTTTCAAGCGATTGTAAGCTTCAATCTATTTTGTTTTTGCTCTTCTTCTGCTTTTCCTACTCGTTCATTGCTGCTGCTGCTGCTGCTGCTGCTGCTTCTTCCACCTGCTGCTTGTTTATCAGTTAATAGTTGTCGTTCATCACAGCTTTCCATGCTCGGCGCTTTATTTATAGTCACGCTGTAGTCATACATCAAACTGGTTAGGAGAAAAACTAGAAATTTACTAGTAACTTTTACGCATTGAAATCGAAATAAATTCGGAAAAGCTAATTGTTGACAAAACCAAAACTATTAATTCAAGTACAGCTTTGTTGTATTCAATTTTTGTTTATATCTATTGCTCAACAGAATACAAACATTTTTAATTGAAATCTTAAAAAAACAATAAAAAAAAGGTTAGAAGTATACTTATTTTTTTGTATACAAAATCAAAACCCATTATTACATAAAAAATATTAATTTTGTATATGTACTATTTTTTTTTTGTTTATTTTTCAAGTGGTATAAAACTGGTTAATTTCTGAGTGAAACTTAACTAGTTACGCCAAGAAGTTTCTCAATAGTTTCGAAGCAATATTTAACGAGTTCTCTTGTGAGCAACGAACAAACACACACACACACAAGCATACAAATATATGTAGTTACACATATAGAACATATATTCGTAGATTCACCGTTAACCTTGTGCTGTTTACCGGTACGTAAGCATTCAACTTAACACAAGTACTCTATTTGTTCCGCCTTTGCCCTCAAAAGATTAATTACTATTTGGCACAAATGGCAACAAATAACGGTTACCGAGAGATAATAGAAAAATGGCAAAATAGGAAAATAAGAAAATCGAAAACCAAAAAGAACGCCACATTGTTAATCAATTTGTTTGTTGATATTATTGAAGATGTTTTTTTTTTTTGTTGCAGCTTTAGTAATTTATTTTCGTCGTGCAGAGTTTATCGTGTTACATAAGCGTAAATAGTTCAATTACTTATATATTTGATAGCACATTGATCGGAGAGAAGTAAAAGTTTTAATAATAATTCATTTATAATATTATTAATTAATAGACAAATCGATTATATCACTTAATTATGGTAGAAATTGCTCTTATGACGTTTGTTGGCTGATTAAGTATTTCTTTATTTCATGAATTGTTCGAAGAGTTTTTGTTATTTATGAGAAAATGAGTCAGTAATTGTACTCACTATGTGCGTAATGTGTTTCTATATAGATATATTTATGGAATAGCGTTTGAAGGGATAATCAAGAAAACTACTGACGTGGCGTATACGCAACCTAAATTCAAAAGCACTTCAAACGTAACAAAATAATTGTATGGGACAAAAACTTATTAATTAAGATTTATCTACCTTAAGGGCAGATGAACTGTATCTCAGTGTTTTGCATAAAAGCAATTAAGTAGCTGAAGAGAACTCGTATGACCACACCAAAGAAAATATTTGCCACCAGGTTACAGCTTTGACCGCATAAGTCGCTCATTTGGTCATACATTCAAAGTAATACCAGTATAGAAACATCAGCACAGCCAGTTTTATATTGAAAAATAGGCTCGGCTGTTTCAACAATGAAGGGAGAGCTGTGACCCCAACACAGTGATGGTCGTGACCACAGAAAATATTCAGAAAGTTGTAAGATTAGTACTGGCAGATCGAAGAATTAAATTGTGGCAGATAGCTTAAGGGATGTGCCAAGAGGATTTTGATAAAGTTTGCAACCGCGTTATAACAGTTGATGAAAGTTGAATTCGTCAGTATGAGCCCGGGTTCAAACAGGAGTCAATGCAGTGTAAAAGTCGGCGTAGAAGATTTTGGCTACCATTTTCTGAGATAGTGAGGGAATGTTATAAAATTGATTTGTTTGCCAAAAGGTACTATTAGTATAATGAACGACCAGTATTACGCTAATTTGTTGAGTGCGGCGCGTGAGGTCGTCGTACAGAAAATGCGTGGCAAGTCAGCGTGCCGAGTGCTCTTTCTTCAAGACAACACACCGCTCGGGTTGGGAGGGATGCCGTAAAAGCTACTGGATTTCCAGAAATTGACCATCTACCCTAGAGTCTGGATCTGGATCCCAGTGATTTCTTCCTTTTTTTCAAATTTAAAAAAGGAGTTACGGAGATGAAGATTTTCAGACGACAGTGAGATGAAAGTGGCCGCAAAAAAAGCACTTTTAAGAGAAATCTAAAGAATATTTTTTAAGTGGTATTCACGAAGTGAAACATAGATTCCATTTGAAAAAAATAAAAATATATATATACATTGTTTCATTAAGTACTTTAGGCCGCGAATTTATCAGCCGTCCCTTCTAGTTTGACTTGGTTATTTTTTGCTGTTGTTGTTGTTGTTGTTGTTGTAACCGCAAAAACATTCCCCAAAGTAGTTTTTGGGTAATGTTGCAGGGGTGACAGTCTTTGGTCGGATAAAAATATCCGGGTCGTTTCGGTATAAAGACCCGACTTTGGCGGGAAAATTTGAATTTTAGTCGTCTCTTATAACAGGCATGCCTTACCGCGGGTAAATTCTTGAGCCCCTAATCCGCAGGGGTTATTTTTTAAGATATTTTAGTAATCTCTATTTATTTATTGTTATGTGCCGTATTGAAGGTATACTTACATTAATTTAAAAATTAATTTATTAAGGCTAAATAAAAAATGTATTAGTTTTTGCTTTTTAGTTCTTCGGCAGTTGTATTTTTTGAAAAAGCTTTTATTAGTAACTTTTAGTAACCCTAATCTACTAATTAAACATACTTCATTCCTTATTATCACCTACCACACAATTCACTCTTACGGTAAGAACTTCTGCTTTAAATTTTTTAATTTTTTTTAGACCGAACTTTTCGTCGGCTCATTTTTGTAGTAGGCTTTTCTTCTTCTTCTTCTTGCAAATACGGAATTTTAACCTAAATTAGCCCCTCGTTTAATTATTATAGCATTTCCAGTATTAAAATCTTTCAAATTGTGCAATCAACCACATAATGCCATCAAAAGCTGCGGATATAATGTTTGGGCGCCAAATGTCAAAGGTTGAAGGATTACAAAATTAATGTCTTGCGAAAACTTGCTCATTAAATTTTATATATTGCAATATAATTTAATGTAAATTATTATTGTATTAAAGCAAAAACACACACAATATATGTATAAGTAATTGTGTGTCAAGTTGTCTGACATTGTTTGCTAACATTTACTACGCCAAAACATATTTACAAAATAAACAATGCCTGCCCTTGATAACACATACGTGTACAAACACACATGCATATATAAGTATGTAGCGTATATATGTGTGTGCATGTGTTTCCACTGACAAGCACCTGCTGAGTGTTTAAGTGCAATTACGACACTTCAGGTCTCACTGTGGCTTTAATATTCCCCGAAAACTTGGTGAAATTTTGCAATCATTATACAGCAGCAACAACAAAAAGTACAAAAACAACACATTCTTAGAAAAAGGTTTTATATTACACATGGGCTGCCTTTTATATTTCGTGATTTAACAACCCTAGTATTGCAATCTGCCAACTGACAACTTTATCGAGAGCTTTTGTGTGGATTACAGTAATTAAAAAATACAATTCGGCCAAAAAATGGCATTAAATCGCGAACATATTCACTTTATTCTTTTTAACTACTTTCTACTTGGACTAACTCAGTAATAGTGTAACGATGAGCTTAATTCAATTTTTGGCAATGAAGTCCCAGGAGCAGTGTCTTTGAAGAAATCATTAAAAAAAGCCGCCGAAGACGAATCACTCTTCACCACGACCGTGCGAGCTCCTACACTTCGACTGATACAACTATATTTTTTTCAGAGTGGCAAAAGTGCTCCACAAGTGGTTCAAGCGCATGCAAAAGTCTTCTTTGAAAGATGTAATAAAATCAAATAATCCCTCTTATTATTCACATCATTGTTAGCTTTTATTGTTTTGTAATTTAATCTTGAACATTTCCATTCCAAGTAATTATATCTTTTGGGGTCTTCTGCTTAACTGCTTTTATGGATACTAATAATTCGTGAGGATTTCGTAGAAGTGCCTTGAAATCTTGTATAGGTCTATTTGTTCGCTGGTGTCCATATGTAAACACTATATATGGAGGCCTTTTCGTACATTGCTTTGCCTAATGCATACAATATCCATATACATATGTATGCAATTGTAAAGATGCATTGAAGTGTAGCAATATTTATGTGGTACCACTTATGGCTCATGGAGGTTACGAGCAACTAAAGTTTAGAAAGAAAGGGAACCAGTTCAATGTAACATGTTTTATATAACATTCAGTTATAGTTAAGGGTGCGTACTTAAATTAGGATGGGCAGGGTTCGGGTAATAGTCTGACAAACATGTAAAAATTATAGGAAACAAGTTCGAGTTCTGGGCTGTCGCCCCTCGGCATGGAATGTCAAACCCTCCGAGTGTATTTCTGACGTGGAATAAAAGCTCTTCGTACAAATCCTTATTATAAGCTGTAGACCCCTCCATTCATTGGAGAAACATTAAGACGAACTTCAAAAATTGGGGCAGGAGCTCGGTCAAAACTCGATTCAGCATTTACGAAGCTCCAAATGAAGGTGTCTTCTATTAGAAATTGGATTTATTTAAAACCATAAGTTACATTTCCGAAGAATCATCTGTAGTTTGTATAATTAAATAATTATTACACCATATACCATCAACTTAAGATTTGAGAAAGCTCGAAGGGCGAATATTTTAATGAAATGTTGCCACTCGCTTTGAAAGGTTAATCATTTCAACTCGCCTTCTCACCAAACTTTGCTACTGAACTTGGTTTATATAAATATGTTTATTATTATTTATCGTTCAAGTGCGTAAGCGTATACTCTTACGTGAGCTACAGCGTACTTATCCTAGGTAACTTCAGAACTCCCATTGTGTTTTAAAAGATATGAGAACAGTGGGCTCTATGTACTCCTCAAAAAAGTGATTTTGGCAACTCAGAAAGGGTCCTTAGCGTGTTACTTGCACAACTGTTGCGACAACCAGAAAATTCTCGATTTTCAGTTGCAAAGCTTTTCGTGAAATAAATCTTCCAATCGTTAGATTAAATTATGGTAAATTTTGCTTCTTTTAGAATTGATTCTATTGAAATCCAAGCAATCCAACCATACAGAAAATATTAAGGAAATGTTAAGAATAAAATGAATTATTTTCTTCAGTTGGCACGACAGCTCTCTCAACACTCTCAAGGGGAACCTTTGCGGACTCCCCTTTCCTTCCTTCCAGATTTGGTGCTCACCGTAAAACGCTTTTTTGAGGTGTTGCTATGGAAGTCCTTCCTTCGGAGCACTCCGCATTTGGCTGGCTAGGTAAGGGAAGTCGAGTAACCACAAAATTTTACTGCTACACAAATGAGTGAGCTACGGTATTTTTTTTCTCACGAAAATGCAAAAAATATTTTACAAAGAAATGCCATTGTTCATTCTGACAGTAAAACCACAAAACGTACAGTTTTTAGTGTGGCCAAAGAGGCAAAAAGGACAATGATAAAAAAGAAAAATTAGATTAAAAAACAATAATGAGCACTGTGTCAGCGTTTGTGGCATGTAATCCCAGAGATATTGTAACCATTTGGAAAAGCCGCAGGTAACATCAAATTTCGTGTTTTGCTCGTTCTAAAAAGCAAAAAGTTCATATGTCTGTATATTTTCGTTAGGCGTATGTAAGTATGATTGTATGAATAGCGAAGATACTCATTCTATAACTACATCTGTACTGTTAGTGCGAATGCAGTTTTATTTTGCTTTTTGCTTTAATTTTCTCGCTGCCACCTTGAGCTGTTGGTCAACCACAATGTCCACAATGGCCACAGTGCGGAATTTAGATGATTCGTGGCACAGTTTGTTGATTTTCAGTTGCAATATGCGTTCGCCTGATGTTTCTCACAGCTGCTGGCTGACACGAGAAGCAGCGAATGTGCGAATTTTTCACGGAAGTTGTGTAATTCCTGGAGGAATCCGCTTGGGTCTACTGCTTTTGATATTTGCTCAGTACTTTTTGCTACGAGAATTGACTGACTATTGCACGGAAATCTGTATTGAAATTTGTTTTCGAATTGTTTGGCATTGGCCATTCTTTGGCTAAACCAAAGAACTTAAGTGCAGTTGCAAAATATAAAATTCCTCTTTTTTGTTGTACTTCATTTGAACTCAGTGCGATTGTTGGAATATCTCTAATTTTTTGCTACACTTTTACTGGACTTTAAATATGGGTGGATACTGGTTTTAATTTCAACCGAAGAAAAGCAAAGCAGTTCTCGTACTTTCTTATCATGTCATTCGCAGAATTGAACGGTTATGAGGAAAACTGCTTCAAAAGCAATAAATGTTTTTCTGTAACCGCCGCAGCAGAGTGGCTACATATAAGTGAACTGCGGACTTAGGAGTAACCACTCCTGACTGATTCTGTTCTGGGAAAGAAAGATGTCAAACATGAATCGCGTTCTGGTTAGCCAGCCACTCAAAATGCCAATGGAATCCGGTCCCTAATGGATCAAAGCCGGTATGCATGCTTTCAACATTCACGGGACAGCTTTCTTCGGCAAATTTCCTTTTGACGTAGCTACTCATATTCACAACGAAACTCTGTTGAAGCAATTTTTGGCATTTCTTTATTTTACTTCTGGATTTTTTTTTTTTTTTTTTGAAGCCTCAGTCAGCTACAAAAATTGGAAAAAAAACTAAAGGAAATAGCATAAAACTACTGCGACGCATACCAACACAGAGCGTGTCGACCGAGCACAGCAGAGCCGCTACGTTGACCTTTCCGTCGTCGCCCTCTGCCCTACAAACTAATAGTTCTGCCCGTGTAAACTCAGTCTAAGCAAACATTTTACTCAATAATATCCAAACACCACTTTTAATTATCAACGGTCAGCATCGATCCCTAATAACTGATACTATTCAGTTATAGTGCTCATCCACAATAACTTCTCCTCTAAAAAGTTGCGAATACAGCGCTTTAAGGAGTTCGAGAGCAAAAAACAAGCTTTATTGGATATATTTTTTGTGGTCGTCGCAGTTATATAGAAAGGTTGGGAGAGGATCCGTACTGGGACTTCAGGCCTGGTGTGCTCTACGTACATACTACAAACCACCATACTGTCTTTAGAAATCCCATAAGACATACCATTACCATGTAAATGATCTCAGGATGAAGAAACGTTGGCTTTCTTCTTCTTTTAAAGAATGTACCAAAAATGTAGTCGGAGCTTTATGTTTCATGTTTGTTCTACTGGATGTTGGTCGAACCAGGACTCGAATCTTGGCTTTCAGAATGACAAATTTATATAATTAATTGGATTGTAGAATTAATTTGGGTGCCGCTGTGTAAACTGATGTTAAGCAGCACAAAAAACTCAATCAGGACCGCAAAGGAACATTCCGAGCTGTTCGATACCAAACGAGATTTCAAACACATTATCGAGTGAGCTGTACAGAGAACGCACAATCATCTATATGGAAGCGAAGGGCAGACCCATACCCTAATGAACGAAAACGGGACGAAACATCTGCTGTGATCAGACAAACAGGCATTTGTTACCCGACTCCCATGTCTTTTTTGAGTGTCATAACTTTGACATCATAGGTAATTTCGTCTAACTTTAAATCAATATTAAAATCAACAACAATGTCGGTCTGGATATCCAACATAAAATCACTTTTACCAATTGAAAATTAAAGTCCTCTCATCATGAACAAAGAGCAAACTCTGAAAGTCGCTAAATGTTGCCATCCCGACAATGACAACATCGGATGAGTCGGTGTTGTGAGTACAATTGGTAACTCAAATCGGCGCCAAAATGTGAAAAAAAAAGGAATGGAGCGCTTTTGTTATATCAGCAATGATCACGTAAGCGGTGTCAAGAATTTTCCCGCGGTAAGGCAGGCCTTTCGTAAAAGGTGACTAAAATCCAAAAGTTACCGCACAGTCAGGTCTGTATATCAGAACGACGCGGATTTTTTCCGGGCCAAGGACTGTCGCTCCCGCAACATTCCACAAAAAGTACAATAACAACAATAATTAATTTGGCAGAATGAAGAACTTTCATGTAAGATTATTTTGTTATAATACTTTTGCATAATATTATATTTAAAATATTTTGATAAAAAATATTAAAAAAGTAAGAATAATATTGTAGACCCTTATACTGATCCTTTCTTTTCACCTGCAGTTCGACGCATTTAAGTTATCAAATTTAAGCCCAAATACGATATTTTCAAATTTATTACTGATACCTTATTAATTTTTATAATATGTATATTTGTTATTGTTTTTGCTCTAATGTGAAATTGAAAATTAATATCATATTTATTCAGAAATTAATTCTCAATTGAAATCAATACGTTTTCTCTGTCATCAGCAATTCCCGACAACCATTGAAAATAATTTATCAATTTAATGAGAAGTGTTTGTATGTGTGTGCGTATGTGTGCGTACTGAATTACGTAGTTAAACCGAACTATGAGAAATGGATTGGCGGTAATTATGGCAGCGCTTTTAAGTATTTCAATATTTGTCAATTGGGGCAACTACAAATCAATTTGACTGCGTGAGACCGCAAGCCACCAACCGCCCTTCCGCCAACCAATCGCTGTCGTTCCACACTCCACTCCAAGCCAACAGGCAACATCGGCTGGCACAGCTTGGGATCTTGGCAACAGCTGTTTGGCAGTTTTGTCAACGAATTTTCCTCACGCTTGTATGTATGTGTGTGTATGTGTGTACATGGATGTGTGTGTGTGCATGGATGTGCGTTTATGTCATTATTTCAATAACTGCCAACCGCCAAGCCCAGCGGTGTATTTTTCGTTTAAACTTTTCATTATGCTCTTTTACTTTAGGCGACTTTTCAGATTTAATATTGAAATAAAAAAAAAAAATTAAAAACAAACAATAAGTACTCGCATTGTACAAAAACAACAGATTCTGCAGCGATTAAATGTTTTCGATTTCGATTTTAATATTGCCAACGATAGATTAATTTGCTGCGACGGATATTAATATGTTTTCCATTGTTGCTGCTCCACGTGTTTGTGGCTTGCAATTGTTATGGTTGTTATTGTTGCTGTTGTTATTATTATTTTATTTTTTGTGTCAATTATTTTTGTTGTATGCTGATACGAGAAAAACAACAATAACAACAACAATTCATTCATTATGTGCCTCGCATACGAAATCAGTCAGAATTGTGGTTGTGTCCGCACATTCATTCATATGTGTACATGCTACATATACTCGTATGTACAATACATACAATATATTATACATACATACTTTTCGGGTGATTAAAAAAACATTTCGACTGAAATAAAAATTTCTTCTGTTTATTTCTATAATTTTTTTAAATTGGAATGGAGCTTGGAAAGATTCTATTTATTTTCCATAGGAAAAATAATTTTCTTATTTAGAAACAAATACTGAGGAAACTAAAGAGGATTTGTAGAAAATTTTTTTTTAAATATTTCGAAGTTCCAACATGATAGCTCTATAAATTTAAAAGAGCTATCATTTCGGAACAGCATTTGTTTAGCTACTGTTGTTAATGTTGTAGCGGATCTCCAACCCCACTTAGGAGCAGGTGAGACTAGCCTAAAGCATCGAGATCATATAGACGGGTTCGTGCCAGTGGAAAAAGGGGGTTAGAAGAGTTGATTAGATGAGATTATTGCATGCAAGATATCACGCTGGGTATGTAGGAATTAGGTCGACGAAAATATCCAGATCTTAATTATGCCAGTATTATATGGGTATCTCGTGGCAGCTCGAAGTTTTGGTGTGCAAAAAATGTTGCTTAGATTCCGAGAACGCCGTTGACTGTAAGAGAGTTCATGATGGACGGATTCTCGGTGAATGGCGTTTAAAGCTTGCATTTCTGTACTCGAATACTGTATAGAGTCTTTTAGGTCCAGTACTTCCTTCCTGATATGCCTAGGTGGAGTTCCAGCCTCAATTAATTGCCCGTTGGGAATGCCGAATGTGACACCCAGCAACTTTGGGTTGTTGATTAGTTAGGTAGGAGACAGGACTCTTTTTTTCAGCTCGAGAAACTCGTAATGAAGAATTCTCAATGTCGGATAGTAACACAGATGAATTAGCATCAGCATGCTTATTCCGTCGGCGTCGATTGAAAAACTTTCTTGGAGAAATCAATGTGTTTAACAGTTTGAAAAATCGCATAAAATAACTTATGCACTTCTTCGGGTACGACGAGTCAAGGTCACCGAACGAAATTTCCAAGACGCCATCGCGTCTCGTTGGGTTAGACATCTAGATGACTAGCTGATAGCTTGCAGGACCTTAAGTGCTCCTCCCCCTTGTTTCGCTACTCGTCTAATATCTTTGAAATGTTACAATTCTTCATTTTTATTTTTCAAAATATGGTTATTCGGAGATAGAAAGTTTGGATAGCCATAATTAACACTATAATAAACATACGAACACTCAGTGGTTGCAATTATAAATGTATCGCAATGCTTTCATTTTATTTTTGTTTATATTTTGGCTTCACAAAGTTTTCCGCAAGCATCGACAGCCTTTCGTTCAACTTGTAAATTTAAAGTCTTATCGAAATGGTATTAATTGCACGTAACCTGTGCGCATATCCTGCCATCCTGCCATCCTGCCGACGAACATACTTATGTTGTCTTTAAGCACTTATGGTAAACAAACATAATTTTAAATATGTGCTTATGGGTATAAATTCATTTTCATGCAAATACATATGCATACGCATATATATGTATGTATATTTTCATAGTAGTTGTAGTATGAGTGTATTGTTTTTCGTGAGTTGTTGTTATTGTCAATAATATTTTCACAACAACTTGCAATTACCTACGTACTTATATATATATATATATATATGTGCATATGTACGTGTTTGAGTAGAGCACATCAAGTTATTATCATTATGGCTTTTAAATTTCGCTTTTAATGTCCTTTTATATTGGTGTAATTACGAACATATGCGTACGTATGTATGTTTTTAAGTACTTTGCTCGATATTTTCCAATAAATTCAGCTGGAAACTTGTAATTACAACTGATAAAATGCACTCTAATGCCCAAAGACATGGTCGTGAACACAATTTATGTGCATCATGTGCCAAAGCTGGTTTTAATTTGACTCATTTTTGTGCCAAAATATAAAGGAGAAACTTCTGATAACATTGGAAATACGTTTATGGCAGCCGAAATAAAAATTGAAATATGGGACTCAAAATTGTTGTTTTTCAAAACAATAAATAACTAAGAAATTACTACTTTAGTCCATTAATGGCAATGGACGTCGGGTAAAACTTCGCTCTTCAAAAGACTGGCAGATCCTTTCATTGAGGACGTCTTCGACATGCTGGACAGGACAAAAAGTTCGGTAGAGGATGAGAAAAATTTTGCAGTTTCGACAGGTTTTGCCAGGTTTTTGTCACTTCTGTGTTTGCCATTGGTATTTAAAGATCTCTTCGTATATTTTTGTTGCGCAGACAGATCCCCATAATTGCATTTCATACATCCACATTGACCTTTTGACAGAATTATAAAGAAGGATTTTATGATCCAATAATAAACATGAATTTTTACCCAGTAACCAATTTAGGCTGGAAGTAATTTAACATAGCAAGAACCTACCGAATATATTAGGTAAAGTAAAAATTTCGTTCGGTTTTTATCTAAGAGATGGCGTTATTGTCCATAGTACTAGTGTTACGTGTCGCATCATGTCATACTATACGGCGCTGAAAACGTGTTTATTTACGCTAAAAGTTTGTCTTTGACAGTTTTTCAATTGATTGACTCAGTACGTTGTGAGCGCTCGTCAAAGATGGACATCAGCAAAGAGAAAATTCGCTATATTTTACAATTTTTCTTCGATCAAGGCGAAAAAGCAGCCAAAGCGGTTGAAAAAATTAATTTAGTTTATGGGCCCGATACTGTAAACGAACGTGTAGCACAAAAGTGGTTTGCTAGGTTCCGTTCCAGTAATTTCGATCTCAAAGATGCACCACGCGCCGAGAGGCCTGTCGTCGAAAATTGCGATAAAATCATGGAAATAATGGAAACAGACCGTCACGTGAGCACTTATTTAATTGCTGAGGAACTAAAGATAAGCCAGAAAACCGTTTGGAACCATTTGCATAAAAAAAACTGAACGAACTTTTATACTTTACCTAATATGAAGACTGGGAAAAATACACCTTTAGAAGCCAGTTTGTAGTTGGACAGTATCAAGTAAATAAACCTTATGTTCACTAATGGATACTCACTTGCCATGTAACTAAGTGGACCATGCTGCTGAGTATAAGCCATACTCAGTTGCTGAGATAGACTCAAATATAAATGTTAGAAACAATATCAGAGAACAATATTCGCTCGGCAGTAGATAGTTCTGTGCCCTTTAAACCATCTGGGCCTAATGCTATATTCCTGGCACAGTTTTAACAAAACCTGAGGTCACATGTCAGTCTTTTGAGAAATTATCCTTAGATGAGTACTGCAATTAACTTTAATCCTTCATTATGGAGGAAAGTCAAGTATATGCGAGTATGTACCAAAAGCCGGAGAAAGCAGTCAATTCCTAATAGCTTTAGACTAATTAGCCTATCTTTTCCTCTCTTAAAAATTTTGAACCGTGTAATTAAAATACAAATAAAAAATTACTTAAGGCCAGAACAATTGGCAGTTACACCACATGCGTATTCTAAAGAAAAATCCTTAGAGATGGCATTAAACTCGGTTATGGGGAAGATAGAAAATTTCTAGAAAAACAAGGAATTTCCACTCACAGACTTCCTTGACCACAACATACAAAGGATCCCTTGTAAAATTGATTGAACAACGATGAGGCTCGTCCACGTTCATCAGGAGTTGTGTTCTCCGACTATCATCTATTCCGATCAATTGTACAAGCTCTGTCGGAACAGTTGTGTAGTGTGAAAATACCAAAAATTTGGTTCATTCGTGAAATGGCGGAAACTTATTTTTACTACTATCAAATGGTAACTATTTTTTCAAAAATATAGGAAATCTCATTATTGGTAAGTCAGGCAGCTGAAAATGTGAATAATGTTTATGGTCCTGATACTGTAACAGCAAATCATGCACAATTTTGAATTTGTCAATTTCGGTCGAGTTTGACCATCATACGAACGCCGTTTGCGATTGGACAGGAGCTAAACAGTGCATAAAAAAACAGCTTGGAATCACTTCGAAAAGGCTGCGCACACGTATCAGTGCCACATAAGTTAACGGGAAAAAACCTGGACCGAATTTCATCTGTGATTGTGGCTGGCCGAGCTCCTCCTCCAATATGTGGTATGCGTCTTCATGTTTTTCCAACCAATAGAGGGACCTACAGCTTATACTAAGCCGCCTGCGGACTGCTGATGTATTTTTATGAGCGGCTTTTTTATTTCAAGTACACTCGGAGAGCTTGACATTCCCAGACGAGGGGCGACCGCTATTAGGAAATTTAATCCTTTAAAATCTTAGATATTAATCCGAACAGGACTTGACTGGTCGTCTTAATAGCAGTACTAAGCATTTGGCTATTGGGGCCACACCTAACCTCCACGATTAAGTGAAATAATTGCAATCGTATGATATCTTAGTGACATACAATGCATCGAAAAGTCACGGCATTGTCAAATCTTCTTTCTAGGAAGATAAGAGAGACATCAAGAGTTCGACACATTCTAAAGAGTTTCAACTAAAGTAAAAAAATTAACATGTTTTATATTTCTCTTTAAATACAATACAAACCAATTGATAAAGCAAAACAAAGTCAGCAGACGAATTCCAAGAATTAATTAAATATTAAATTAAAAAAATATTGTTTTTACACAAAGTTCCATTAGAGAATATAATAATATTATTACTCATTATAGTAATTGGACATCGGTAGGCAACAGCAACATGAATTTCAGAATTACATGAATTTCGAGTGTTGTTGTTGTTGTTGTTCATGTTGTTTTTAGTGTTTTGCTATTCAATCTCTTCATCATAATTACCTGGACAAAATGCTTGGAAATGTTGTTTTTGAAGTAGTTTCAAGTGCTTTTGTATTTCTCAGCTGAAGAAGTGCACTTGAGCGCCACACTTCGGGCTGCACACGAAGCCAATCTGAACCCCTCAAACATACACATACATAGGAATATACATTGTCTTTGATAGCGTCGCTTGAGGAGTTTGAACGTTTGAGTGGACACTGAACAGCGGAAAACGCTTTTGCACATTTCAAATTAAATTGGTTCGAAAGTTTTATGGGCGTCCAACTACTCGCTCACTAAAATATTATGTGATATCGCTATAATATTCTTGTGGTCATAAAAGCGTATTATTGCCGAGATTTATTGCACAATGATAACTCAAAGGCGAGCTTAACAATGGGAATAAAGTCTGCCCTTGTTTGAGATTTCACGCACAAAACTCATTGTATTTTAATGTGATAATGTGTAGAGATAATTTTTGCGCTGAAATCACAACTTTAAAGCAGTTAAATTGAGTTTGGGGTGTTAAATAAAAATAAATTTAAATGAATCTCTTTAAATTCCCACACACATACACACACACAATGAGTCAATCATTGCAAAATCGAGCAAACTTTTCACTTTCATTGCATGCCTTCACATAGCATTTATCTGCTCGCTTAACCTTTGCCATCTGCAATCTGTACCATCCATATCAGTTATACAGTTATTCAGGTATCAGGCCAATTACACGCTTGGCTGGCTTGCCGGCATAACTTTGATGTGATGCGACGTTGTGTTAAATTTTAATTTCTCCCTTTAAGCAGAGAGCTGCGGGCAGTAAGACCAAGTTGCATGCAGGTGGGGCTGAGTGGGTGTGCAAGGTGTGGCGAAGTGTGGTGAGCGCGAGAGAAAGTGAATGAAAGTTTTTCGATTTCATTTCAACTAATTTAATTAATTCTTGGTGAGGCAATTGTAACTGCAGCTCTGGGTTTGGCAAGCTAATTGACTTGTAACAGTTGCTTACGCTACTCAAAAGAGCCAAATGCAACAACGCTCAGGAAAATGCGGCAACATTTGCTATTCGTATGAATTTCTTAATTGTTTGATTAATTTGAATTTCGAAAAAATGTTTGCATAGTACAGGTGTATACTCGTATATATATGTATATATAGAACTTTTTTCTGTTATTTCAAAAGTTTGCATAATTACAGTTTCCAAGAATTCAAACATGCTGCAAACTAAAATTCGCTGGAAAGTAAATTTATTATAAATGTATACTTTTACGTTGGTTTGTGTTTATTTTTGAACCGTTAAAATATTTCAGTTTGGTTTGCACTTCAATGAAACATCACCGGTGCGTAAACGTAATGCAAGGTTTGAAAGTTTATTGGGAAAAGAGAAGTTTATTAAATAATTCGTTCCATTATATTTGAAACGGACGCGGTAGCCCAGTGGTTAGCATTACGTACTGCCCTCCAGAAGGCTCAGGTTCAAATCCTGGTGTCGTACTAACATCCAAAAATTTATAGAAAATTAATTTAAATAAAAATTTAGGTAAAATTTTGTAATTGCGGTCGCCCCGCGGCAGGGAATGTCAACCACTCCGAGTTTATTTATGTAATGAAATAAAAAAGCCGCTCATAAAAATACATCAGATGTTCGCAGGCGGCTTAGTATAAACTGTAGGTCCCTCCATTTGTTGGAAAAACATCAAGACGCAAAACCACATATTGGAGGAGGAGCTTTGCCGAAAATCGCTACATACAAAACTGGCGTGATTTCATCCATTTGGGTGACATGATCAGTGTTGTTGTTGCCACTTGCTCAACCGCAACTCAGGACAGTCCAAAATGGGCCTATGTTGTCGAGCGCATCTAACGGTTCGAGCCAGAATTAGTGGGCTGATGTGGTGTGTTAGATGAGTTGCAAGGCGGGGACTTATTGCATACAGGATATACTTCAAATTTGTCGGAATCAAATTTGGTTGAATATAAGTTAATTGTGCCAATATTACTCGGATATCGCGAGGCAATTCGATATTTTGGTCTGTTGTGGGTAGTGTCCATCGGTTCTGTGATGCTTAACAGTGTTCTTTAAGTCAATATTCCTGGTGCTGCTTGCAGCCAATGTCCGCTATGATGTTTCACTGAGCATGTGAAGCATTGGAGGTATCAGGAGGTTTATTGACACAGTCTTCAGGGCGGTGTTTTAGCAGGTTTGCAGATTTATTTCAAGCCGGTATTCCTTCGATTTGCTTGTCAAAAGGCAAGCCGAGAATTTTGCCACTTATAGCAGTTCTTGCTGTGCAGCGAAGAAACGGGAAAGTTCAGCGTGAAATCAGTTTACCTTCGCATTAAGATTATCAATTCCTTCCGAAAAAATTAAGGGGTCATTGGCGAATGAAAACTGGGAAACACCTTCCGTTGGTGGAAGGCAACCTAGCCGCTGTCTCTTTTTTCGGTGAAATATGCCGATGTCTCCGTATATCACGTACAGCTCATCATTCCATCGCCTATGGCATATGCGTTGCTAGCACGCTAAGGTTCATAAATCGTTGGAAAAACGACTACCTGCTGATATTTATTGTTTCCAAAACGACGAAATAAGGACTGGAAATAGTATGGGCGCATTGAGGCGTGAGATGGTGTGTGCCGATCCTTTTCCGATGGCTTTGTTCAAAGATTTAGCACATGGTGACATAGAGAGACCAAACGGTTTGGCCTGGATAAATCATTATTTATGATTTGATTTAAGAAGATTTGATTACATTATCAATATTTTTCGATAGAACTTGCAAATGCTTTCGACTGATATGACGGCTTTTCCTTGATAGATTATGATCTTAAGTTCGTAACCTTTAACTTCAGGAATCCTCAGAGAAAAAATGCGACGGTGACAAATCTGGTAAACGAGGAGGCCAGTCGAAACCACCGTTTTTTGAGATGAAGCGTCTAGGAAACAATGACTTCAAAAAAAGTAGCATGAGGGGTGTGAGGTGGTGGACCATCTTGTTGGAACCAGCATTATTCCATGCCATTATCACGAATAGTTGCCATCAAAAAATTAGTTACCATAACACGATAACACTCCTGATTGACGGTTTTTGTTTGTCGCCTTTCATCCTCCTAAATACGAACCATACCAGTACAAATTCCAAACCACACTACCATTTGAGGGAGTAGAATAGACAATTTTGTTTGTTCGGGCTCCGTCTAGCATGAATTGGAACTCATCCACTCATATTATGTTATTTGGGATACACAGCTGAACAAATTCAGTACGCTCGATTGGTGTGTACTGCTCCATAGCAAAAATATTCGAAAACTGATGCTTCAAATGCATGCTGTCCTACCCGATCCTACCCGGTCTGACGTTTCTTGTCAAAGTTAAAGTGTTCCTAGATTGGTCCATCTAATACTTTAAGCCACCTCCGAGCGGCTGATGGATTTCTAAGCATGTCAGAAATACACTCAGAGGAGTTGACTTTCCCTTTAGAGGTGGGAAAAATTAACTAATTTTTTTTTTATTTAAAAACTAGAACTCATGACTAACCACTTAGTTATTGCCGCTGCAAAAGTACGGAAAATTTACCTGACTTAAAATTTGTTTGGCTTACCACTGCGTCACACTTGAAGTCATTAAAGTTCGTGCAACATAAATTGAAAAGCAGACGATTGCACATAAAATCGCAAAATAGATGGAGACTGAGCAAAAAAATTGAGTGTATAAATACGTGTGCGTCAATAGAATACATACATAAGTACCACAAAAGCATACCGTCTGCATTGCAACAAAATATTCATAGATTATACTCGCAAGATGATTTTAACCTTGGTAAATGGCAGACAGCTCTTGTATGCTTGTTTATCGTCCTTGTCTTCATTATTCATGACGGCAGCCGATGACGGCGATGCGAACTACTTACGAGTATGTGTGTAAATGCAGGCGAGTCTTATGTGTAACCACTAAACGAAACAAGATGAAACAAAGCAATCGACATTTACTTTCAGTTGTGTGTAACCAACCCCACGCATGCATATTTAAATCTTGCATATGCAAAGCACCGTTAGAGATGTGAGTAGATGTGAGTAATAGAATTTCGGTATCGAACGTTATATGAGGGAACCGAAATAATTTTCGGAAATGTACGAAAATGAGTTCTAAATCAGTTTGTGAGCCCCGAAATTTTATTGCTATGGAATTTGAATGCTTTGGTGCCCAAAAGTGGACTCAAAAGTTTATTTCAAGCGGAGATAAGTGAGAAGGCAGAATGTTGAAATTGCTCGCGATTAGTAAAAAGTAGTCTCGTTCACTCACTTCTCTATAAAAAAAAAAATGTGTGCCTAAAGAAACCGAGTAAAACAAAATTGTTGTTGAAGGACTTGCGTGTATTGTTGGCAGACCTTGAAAAATACCGCTGTGTATGCTGTGTATGCTTGTGAAATAAGTATCCTAACATACTTGTACATACAAGATTACATGACCAAAGCACCAAGTCAAACATACTTACAAAGAAATTTATACATCTCTTCACATATGTACATACATAGATATATCTATATATATATAGGTACATATATACCCAGATGCTGAAAACTGCCCCACTAGTTGTCCCAATAAGTATAGTGAGTGAATTATTTTTTACCAGAAATATGCCAATCTCGAACTGGTCAAAAATCAACAAGAAAAATTACCAGTTCAGTTATGAACAGAAAGCTATTTTATTACTAAGAATGTGTTTTGTAAAAGACACTACCTTTGGTAGTACGTGGAAACAGTTGGATTGGGTTGAACTGGTTCAAGTCTTACTTAGACGATACCACATCCATAGTGCTACATACGACCAAAGCTATACTGCTACACTCTTTGTTGTGTCTCTTGTTTAAGGAACATTGAAGTAGTCCTATAGGACCCTTATCAATAGCTGTTTGGAAGTCTTGCAGTCTTCTTTGCCGAGTAAGTTTATTTTCTGCTTGCCGAAAGATGAGTACTCACAGATCACGTTCTCCACTGGCTCAGTGCATTCCATATATATTTTCAGCCCCTTTTGCCCTCTGCTAGACTTAATGTAAAAAGAATCGAAACGAAATAAAAGAGATCACCGTACTCGCGACTCAACTCCCACGTCGCCGTTGACAGTTATAGTTTTGACGTCGTAGATACTTTCAGCTATCTTGGAACCAGTATTAACGCCAACAACAATGTCAGCCTTGAAATCCATTGCAGCCAACAGGTGCTACTTTGAACTGAGTAGACAATTGAGAAGTAAGGTCCACCCTCGACGAAGAAAGACTAGACTCAACAAGTGGTTCATCATTTATGTCCTGTTTTACGGTGCAGAAGCCTTAACTTTGACGATATGCGATGAGTCGTCTTTGGAAGTATTCGAGAGAAAGTTTTTGCGGGATATTAATGGTCGTCTGCATAAAGGCCCTGACTAGGTCATGTTGTCCTTTTAGACAACAAAATTCTTATTGGGCTTTAGATATATTCCTGTATTTCAAGAGGGAATTTTTAAAAATGGTAGCAACACCTAAAATAATATTTCACTACTCAATTATGTAACTACTGTAGTTTCTTTTTTACCATTTAATTCCCAATTAAGAAACCTCTAGTAAAGAACCAGTACTTTTTCATATTAGTTAGATATTTTTCCAGGGTACATATGTATATATGTATGTCATAAATTATTAACATAACAAACAATTGCGACTTTAACTGAAAAATTTATTTACATACATATCTACATATAAGTACTAGAATAGATATGATATTTCTGCATTAAGTCTCATCTCCTGAATAAGGTAAATAAAAAATTCAACTTGTTGAAGTCTAACACATACCTACATATATATGTATGTAAATATAAATACACTAGTTGTCAGTCAACTGCTGTGAATTAAATTTTTTTTCTCTTTTCTTTTTCCCTGCGTCTTCCTCTACTTCTTCTTCTTCCTTTTCTTCATTAATGTCATCACTGTGTGACAGTGACATATTAAACGCAAGGCAAAGCAAGGCAAGGCGAGCTTTGAATGAATGAACGAATGAATGAAAGCTCTTGAAAGAGACGTATGAAAGCGATGCATTGAAGGCAAATTAAACAAGATTTCGCATGTGCACATACATACATACATATATACCAACGAACATGTTTTGTATATGTTTCATATTTTCTTTAAATTCTGCTTTGTTATGCATGACAAAATCTTTTTACAAAATATCGAAACAAAGCCCCGTTTGCGAAAGTGTCTAATGAAATGCAAAAAAAAAGCAAAAGAAAAGGAAAATATTTTCACTTTAACTGATAGATATTTGCGTCACACTGCAAAATGGGATATTTTTGAAGGACACTTAGAGGACAAACAAAAAAATCACTTTCCAATTATTTTACAACAAAAAAGTAATGCAGACAACTAGGAGCTTTGTTCTTTGATAAAAAGAAAATATGAATAAAGCGTGTTTTTGAAAAAAATGTTTTTATCCTTGAAGTTAAGTACTGAAACTCCAAAAATTTAAAACTCTCAAAATTTAATACCAGAAAATTTTTGAACTCAAAATATAAACATTTTTCCAATCCCTTTAATAAAATAAAGAATATTTTTTAGATGTGTAGTTTTAAATGAGGCAATTCGTATTTCGAAGTTGATTTTTTGAAAGTTGCCGCTTGATTTACCATAAACACAGTTTGGCTTGCCATTTCATAATAAACAGACCGACTCCGGAACAATGATTGCAAATCGTGCAAATCGTGCAAATGTGCGCACCGAAGACGCTATTACTACTGTGAAGCAATCGAAGAAGACCTGACTTGGTTTGCGGGCTTTCAAAAACCAACTAATGCAAGACTTGCCGAACGGCGGAAGGACCATCAAGTCGCACGTTCAGTGAATGGACCCAAAACAAAATTGCCACCGGTCCCAATTTTCACAAGAAAATTATTTTCATGGAAGCAAATCACTTTTGGTTCACTTGGAGTGATGATAATTCACAAGCCATTATTGAGACGCCATTATATCCTCAAAAAACTATTGTTTATTGCGCTCCTTGGTCTACAAATTTTTCAGAAATAAAGCCGGAAAAAATGTATAGTCGATAGGGAACCATATAGAACCACGATTAATGACGTTGTGGTGCCTGAATTGGAGGATGTCAGTGTGGTCGGCCACACTTGCGGAACTAGTATCCGTAAGAAGACAGCAACGATGCTTAGAGACCTTGAAATACCAATTTTTAACACAAAAGTGCCAAGTACCTGGAAAAATACCTGTTGAAACTACAAAAACATCCGATTCCTCAAAGTCAAAGACGTCTTAAATGAAGGTATCTGCCAGTCTTTTGAAGACTAAAGTAGTTATTTATTTCTTATTAAGATTTTCATACTTATTTATTTGGTGGGGAAAAAGTAACTTTCAATAATTTAGCTGCTGGTCTGTCCAAGAATCAAACCCGTGCCTTCAGCAATGAGTCATGCAGTGCAAACCAAACGACCAGTACGGTCGCCACTTAGTTAGTAACATAAAAAAATACCGAAATAGCCGAAAGAAGTAAAGTAAATTCGAAAGCACGAAATATAATAAAATAAAATTTCTGCTAACTGCCAAGTAAAACACAACAAATCCCAGTTGTTCATAAAATTTAAGAGCAAAACAAAATAAAAAAATAACAAAACCAGAAAAGGAGGGAGAAAAGTTAAAACCATAAACATTAGGGTGGCCAACATTGCCACTAAAAGCGTTAGTTTGTGCTTGAAATATTTTTATGGCATTATATTTGTAAATATGACAATGAAAAGGCAGTCAACTTATATTCCATACGTGCTTATATTATATATAACAATATGTGTCTGTGTGCGTTTTCACCTGCTGTGCCTGCATTAGTTTACGAATTTTTCCATTTGCCACTGCAACAACCTAAGTTTGCCGCTTGTTGTGGCTGAAGGTACTAAAGACTGTGGTTGCAAGGGTTTGCATGCAAGCCACGGTTAACTCTGCATCAAAATATCAGAATAAAGCAAAATGCCGACGCAAGTGTTGTTTTGCAATGGTGGTGGAGCATGGCTGTCCCAGTAGGAAATGGCAAAGAAGACAAATGGTAACTATAAATAAATGAGAATTTGTTCTTTTTTGAAGGAAATGTCATTACATCCCTCTCATAGAAACCCTTTTCCCAATTGGCAAAAAATTTGGACAATCAATTCTCAGAAGTTTCCCTTGAGGCCAATTCTTTACTAACCAAATCATACGCCATAGACAAGATCAGATAGTAATCACTTGGCGCGGGGAACGGACTATAAGGTAAATGCATAAGGACATGCTTGGGTGGGATGTTCACGACACTTCTGCGGTCTGGCGTTCTCCGCATACGTGTATATCATCTATTGCAAAAAAATAATAGATTACTTTTAATCCAATATTCAATATTTCAAATATTTTTCATAATGTCACAAATGTATTTTAAAATCATATTTGTTTTAAAAAATTTGAATTTTTGGGCAAAAATTAAATTAAATCATTCATTTTTTTTATATTGAAAATAAACAATGCTCTTAAGGCATGAAATATATTTTATGCAGATGCACAGTTAAATTATTTAAAATAAAAAATTTATAATTTGTTTCAGCTTTATTTTTCATCCTAAAAAATTTCCTTTGAACATTTTTTAGCTTTCATGCCCTTAACGCAGCTCAAACACTTTACCGTATGTACGTACATTGTTTTTCTCCCATTTTCATTGTGTAAAAATATGTACACATATATACGAGTATGTATGTATTTATGTCGTTGAGCAACACTTTAAAAGCCTAAGTAAGTCAGTTGTAAAAGTTAATGCTTTTTGTTGACGTTGTTTGTTTCGTTTACCGTTTGTTAAATATGTTAAAATGTTTACATTTTTACCTTTTTTTACCAGCTGCTCACATGCTATAAGCGATATCACATGCATATGCATGCCGAATGGGGTACCACAGGTGGTATGCGCAACATTTATTTGCATTTCTTGCTGCTTATGCTACTACGTATATAGTATGTACTAGCATTTATGTGCAATGCATATACGAGTGTATTTTATATATATCCACATATATGTACAAATGCACACAAGTTTAAATGCAGTACAAACGTATTCAGATATTTCTAATAGCAGCTGCGTTGCAGTGGCATGTAAAATTCGTGATTATACCCACAATATTCACTTAGTTGTTGAAGTTTTTTAGTGTAAATCTGCACAAATGGGAAATTAGAAATTTATATAGTTTTTAAAAAACTGTTTAGAAGAGCTGTAAGTGGCGTAATTTTAAATTTTACAAAAGTTGTGTTGCAAAAATCCTTTTATTTATTGGGTTATACGAAGTTGCGAGGGTCAAATAAGATGTCGTTTTATGCGCTTTTTTTATAAAAAGTCCCCAAAATTAATGAGATCCTAAAAAAATGTTATCAGATAAGTTCATTTAGCAATAAAAAATATTTCAAAAGAAATCATAAATCCAAATTTATTGCGGCTGATCGACTTCACTGGAGCCAGAATTCTGGCGACTGGTGCCCAGAGTATACTCAATTTGTGGAGGGAAAACTTCTCCTGTCTGCTGAAACAGTGAAAATAGAACACTAGGAGACAGCGTGTTCGACTATGGAGAAGATCAAATAGCAATAACCCGCTAGAAAGTGGCGGATGCCGACGGATTTCCCGCCAAGCTATTTAACTACGGCAACGAAAAACTGATAAATTGCATGCATCAGCTTCTTTGCAAAATATAGCCGGAGGAAAGCATGCCCGACGATCGAAACTTAAGTGAGGTTTGCCCAATCCACAAAAATGACGATCCCATAGCCTGCACCAATTACCGTGAGATAAGCGCCCACGAACGTATTGAAAGACTAAAGCCCACCGTCAAGAAACTAATTGGACCTTATCAGTTGGTTTTAGATCACGAAATCTACCGTTTAGCAGATATTCACCATGCGTAAAATTACCGTTGATTTTAAAACTGCCTTTGACAGTACGAAAAGGAGGCGTAGAGGTGCCGCTATGGCTGAATTTTGTAACCCCCATTTATTATACCGATGTGTATATTTACGTACGCGCCATGAGTTTCGCTTTATTCAGGCTGGGTAAGAAGAAGTATTTTAATGAAGAATGGCAAGACGATATATATCCTGTCATTAAACAAATATTCATCGCACTCGCGAATCGGTTCCCACGTCACTGTTGAGAGTCATAACTTTGAAGCTGTAGATAACTTCGTTTATCTTGGAACCAGTATTAATACCAACAACAATGTCAGCCTTGAAATCCAATAAAAAATTACTCTTACCAACAACTGCTACTTTGGACTGAGTAAGCAACTGAAATGGAAAGTCCTCGCCCAACGAACAGAGACCAGACTGTTCAAGTCGCTCATTATTCCTGGCCTGCTATATGGTAGGAAGACTTGAGCGATGACAATAACTCATGAGACGCCGTAAGGTGTTCGAAAGAAAGGTTTTGCGTAAGATTTGTGGTCCTTTGCCCATTCTGGACGACGAATATTACGGCCGGTGGAATGATGCGGTATACGAGATATACGGCGACATTGATATAATTCAGCGAACTAAGAGAACAAGAATATTCCATCTGCTGCAGTACCCGCCGATGGAAGCGGAGGTAGAGGAAGACTTTCACTCCGTTGGAAAAACCAGGCGGAAAAGTGCCTGGCAGTACTTGGTGCTCCCAATTTCTCGAAATCTTCTACCTAAATAATCGGTCGTGTGTCAAATGTCATTTGGCGTATATGAAAGGTGTAGCGGAAGAGCTCTTAGTGGCTTAACTAAAATTAAAAACAATTTTGGTAATTTTGATTTGATATCTTGAAATTTATAATTCTATGTACAATACATTCTAATGACTCTTAAAAGATACACAAATTTTTAGAGATAGAGATCAAAAAGCGATATTTAGGCAACAAATAATGTGGAAATATAAAAAAAACTTTTCATATGAAACCGTTTCGGTTCTGTTTTAAGCAATTCGTTGTCACAAAGAAATGTCACAAATTATTTCACTCATGTGTACTAATGAATTCGGTACACTACCAGGACAACACGGCGTATACGTAACTCATTTATATTTTACTTTTAAGAAAATGTAATAAAAATGTAATTCATTTGAATATACATATATGGCAAACATATTCTGATATTCCGGCTCAAATTCTAAGCTGCAAAATTAAGTTAATTGTATTTATATTTCATTTTTATACTCATTTTATGTATTTCTGTTCCTTTAATGTTGATCAAATTGTTTGCCTACGCAAATCCTTTCAAAATTAATTGCTATAATATATTGGAATATAGTAAAAATAAATTACCGTTATTTCCTTGGTTCATCACATGAATGATAGACAATTTCAGCAGATACTCAGACTCATATGCATACTCCGCTGTGCCGCACTGGTCATTGCGTTGCGCCAGAAGAATAAAGGATTATTAAATTTTGTGACTCTACAGAAAAAAATGCCAAAATAAATCACAAAGCCTACAAAGTGGACGGCATGTGCAATATTTACTATGCTTACATATACGTGTATACATTCATGTACACATACTATACGCACGACGACTCATGTGTCCGCCGCTAAGCTTTTGTGTGTTAGCATGTCATGCCATGCCATGTCACGCTTACCGTCATCAACAATCGCGCGGCTGCCACAGTCACTGTCACCGGCAGTGGATTGTTGTGTTTTTACTGTTTTTATTTTGCGTTTCATATTTGTTGCTTCTCCTGTCAGCCCTTTTTACTTTTATCTTTGCTGTTGGTGTCACCATTGCCTTAAATTTAGACTGCCTGCGTTGTCAGCCCAAAAACATCGCTCAGTTCGCTGCAAAATGCGCATGGCCTTTGCTGACGTCGTATTCTTTCGTTCTGGTTGAGGCTCGGACGCTTGATTGATGGAGTCAAATGAGTCTAATAATAAAAAAAGGGCACAATTTTTATGACGCTTCACCAGACACAACGTCAACACGGGACTAATGAAAGAGATGGCAGGGCAAAGAGAAAGCAGGACAAGAAAAATAAGAAGAAGAATAGAAGACAGAATTTTTATTTTATTTTTTTTACTTCTTTAACTCACTCACTTTTCACTCAGTTGTCCATAGTAATGTGTATTTGTGTGGCCGTAGATTTATCGCTCAGTTGACCGATGACATTTTTATTGCAAAATTTGTGATAAATTTCTTTGGTTAGCAAAAACTATTTATAAGCTGATATGTGCAATTAGTTGGTGCGAAAGTGGGTGATGTTGAGGACATTAAAAGGTAATCAGCTTGTAACAATTTTTATTTTATTTTAAATAATTAATTATAATTTGAGAGAAAGGTTTTGCGTAAACAACGGCGAATTCCCCCAGTCAATGTAACGATGACTAGGTTATGTGGTCCGGGTGGCTAAGAATACTTCAGCTTTGAATTTTTCGATACAGTACACGCCGGTGGCAGCAGAGGAGGATGAAACCTCGGCTCCGTTGGAAAGACCAGGCTTTACCAGGATCTGGTTGAACTTGGTTTTTCCAGTTGGCGCTAAGCAGCGAAAAAAGGAAGCTGTGAAATCGGTTATAACCGCGTAAGCAGCAAAAAAAGAATAAGATTTGTGATTACAAATTTTTCATGAAAAGAATGAACCAAAAAATTTTCTAAAGTGCTGTAAATATTTTTAAGAAAAATTGGGAAGGCTATATAATACTTTCGTAATCGAGTTGCTTTACCAAGAAAATATTGATTGAAATCTTACAACTGACTAAACATTTTCCAACGATTTGTCAATGTAAAAAACAAAGAAGCAGTTAATGACGTTTCGAAATGCTACCTGTGGAGAAATATGCCAAAGCAAGCTTCGACCAATATCATGAACATCCTGATAATCGATAATTGAAAATACAACGAAACTAAAAAAAGAGGGAATAGGCAATAAGAGAGAGGGGAAATGGGAGAGAATGGTGAGTGTGCCAGCATTTGAAGTTACCAGCTGCTAAATACACGTACATATATTTAGAGGCAATATGAAACATACATATATACACATACACGAATTTGTGTAAATTTATTTGTTTAGGAAGAGAGAAGCGAGAAAGGGTTGTGGAAGTAACGGAAGTGCAGGCGATGGCTACTTGCAACGCAACACACAACAGCGTAGGCTATAGAAGAAAAATGTTGGTTGCATGCAACGCAATGTCTGCATATGTATATACCCTGGGAAAAATTTTTGACTATATGGCCCAATGGAGTAATCCACTAGGTACGCCCTGTAGTCAACTACTGGATCAACTCGTGTCTCGTTACCATTCTGTAAACGAAGATGCGAGTGCACAATAAGATTTTTACTCGTAACCAAACAGGGAATAAACTGAAATTGAGTCAGTTTCGTTTCGTTAATTTTTGGAATAATTTCGAAAATAATTTCAGGTTGGTACACCATGGCCCACTTGGATGTCATGCGGAGATGGAGTATATGGTCCAGTTCTAGGACATCGCTATGTTAATTGGAGCATAGCTTTTTTTATGGATTGTGGCTAGTTTTGGATTACTCCATTGGCGGAGTAGTCACGTTGTTTGTTGGGTATGTGTGCTTGATGCTTATACTCGTACATTTTTGTATGTTATACGCTTTTGTAGCACATTTTCTGGCGTGCAGCCAAATAAAAGGAAAATTAAAATGAAAGAAACCCCGTTACCTCACTTTGATGCAACAATAATGGAGTTGCCGAAAATATTGTATCAGCAGGCCGTAAGACCACCAATCAACTTGCTAACTCTCGTGCTGCTTATGGTAGTGATGAAGAGGTGAGTGTCGGGAGAGGCTGCCAGCTGCTGAGTTGCCACATATAATATATTCTGCTGCCTCAAGCGCTCCAACTCTTGAGCTCATATTGGTTTATTTGGGTCATGTTTTTATGCCTCGCTGCTTGTAGACTCAAGCCAATTCACATGCAAACATACGTATATATACATATAACAACATATATGACATAAGTAGGCATAGCTTATACTTACGAGTACATACGAGCATATCTAGTTATTTAAGTTTATAGGTATGTATGTCGGTGTATAAAGCACCCGACATGCTGTTGCTGCAAGAAAAATGCACTCCTAGATTCCTTTACTTTTGAACGGTTGTATTCGCTATGGTATTTGTGTATGTGGCATGCAGTACATGCCACGAGTATGTTGCAGCATTTTTATATGAACTTGGTTAGGCACATTTTCAACGATTTTCTCTTACTTGCCTGTATTTTTGTAAACGCCAATTTGTATGTCTACTTTCCGTGTTGTTGCAATTTGCAACATAATGATAAATATCGTAAGCTGCTGGTTGAAATTGATAAATCACCTTTGACTCGCATGGTTTAAGAGCTCCAGCTTCGTTTTTAAAGATTTTAAAAAGTTTTGACATGGTTTATGTTAGTGTTGGCTGAAAATTACTTATTTTTTCTCAAAAATCTTCCATAACATACAGGTCTCCGAAA
Source organism: Ceratitis rosa (assembly GCA_037013455.1). Taxonomy (NCBI): domain Eukaryota; kingdom Metazoa; phylum Arthropoda; class Insecta; order Diptera; family Tephritidae; genus Ceratitis; species Ceratitis rosa. The sequence continues at coordinate 2,092,502 of JAWMAG010000006.1, forward strand.
CGCTCAACCGTTCCAAAAAAAACTGCTCTTTTCGATTACCATGACAAACAACTAAATAATAGAAATTTCAATCCCTCTTTTGTGTTTATGACCATCAGGAAATTTGTTACAGTGAAATTTAAAACAGTTGAACTTGCTGAGACAATACTCAACCACAACGTGATTGTGTGTCTTTTGCCTCGTACTATATAAGCATAAATTAAAATGCAGTAACTCCTGCTTGGAAGACACTATAATGACGAATGAGCTCAGGCTGGCAGGAATTGTTGTGGAAGCAAACTTTCAAAGCAGGTATTGCAAATGATTGTAACGTGGATTTTGCGTTATGTCTAAGGCATCGCAGCGGCTCCATGATTTACTCAAAAGGACCCTAAACATTTGATCGGAGAGAGGGAAAAGACAACGTCGGATCGAAAGTTCCTATAAACATTCCGAAATATTACGCGGAGGAGGCTACAATACCTTAGCACGAAAACGTTTCAAAATCAAGTCAATTAAAACAAGACCGGCTGGTATGGTAGCGTGGGAAAAACCAGCTGTGTTATTATCTGCGGTCAATCCGGTTGATCCGACAATCAACATTGCTGAAGAAGGATACTAATTTTGCTGCTTGGTGATGTATTATAGTCTTCCATTAGGATAACCAGCATTACGCCGAATATAGTCAGTTCAAACTTTTATATCTGCATTTGAACTGCAGAGTTCGTTTAGTCTGTTCTCCTATACAATTTCTATTACAGTCAAAGCAGAAAATTTTCAAAGGTTCTCTAAGTGCTTTTGTGGCATTTCCCAAGTGCCATATGCATGCCCTGAATCGAGTAAGAGATTTGTGTTCTTCTAGATTGTCAGCAACAAATCAGCCATGAAGGTAAAATTTTTTTAAATAATTTTTATAAAGGAATTCAGTATGAGAATTTTCTTCGACATATCGTTATACTTACCTTTCCAACTAAATCTTCCCATAACTTTAGATTCTTCCATTAGCTTTTCCTTCGAATTTTTGTCAGTTACTGAAATATTAAAATTCCTTTTGCAAATTCACACCAAACGTTTTCATTGAAGAGCAGCCAATTGCTATCTAGTGCTTGAAATTTTTATGCATTTTACTGAAAAGTTTGTTTTTTTCACAAAATGAAGTTTTTTCCTTAAATACGCAACATTTTTACAAAATATATGTTTGTACAATATGTATGTACACGTATAGTACATAAAAGCGCAAGCCAATATTTATACATATGTATGCGATTATGCCGGATATGCAGAAGTGAGCTGTCGAAAACTGACCAAGCATTTATTTTTCATGAACTTCAAAAGCTTTCTGCAATCTAAGTGAGTTATCAAAAATTCAGTGCAACAGATATTTCTCCACACAAACGTTTTTATATATAATATTATACATGTATGTACATATGTGTGCATGTGTGTTTATATAAAGGTGCATCTGTTATGTGTTTTATTTACAAACATGTGTAACGGTATAAAAGTGATCTATGTATACGCATTTGGTGTTTTGCGGTCACTTCACCACTTAGCCTTTTGGGTCGACGATTCAGTTATCGTTGCTATGCTTCCTCTGTTGGCTTTTACGTTCAACAAATAATTTTTTTAAATAGAAAGGGTTTTTGGGTTGTTTTTTTACTATTAGAAATTTACCAAATATATGACTGAGTGGTTAGCATTACGTGCTGCCATTCTGAGAACCAGGGCTCGAGTCGTGAGGTGGAATTCAGTAACTTTAACTAGCGAATTTTGTTGCTTGCACTAACGATTATGAGATTCTCTAACTCATTTTTTGCGATAATCGACAACGGACATTTGGATTTTATTAAAATAGAGGAAATGTGGCACCACTGCTTAACAAAACGTCAAAATATACGAAAAGCACAAAGAGGAATGACAAAACCAAGTAAATTCGTTATAGCAACTGTTTTTATTAAATGAATTGCAATGCATTACAAAGTTTATCAAATCAAAAACATCTTCTGGTTTCCACTTTCAAAGCTACGCTATATGACTCTTCGCATTGTAGAGGAGCTTCAGAAAAAGAACTGGGTACTTAGCATTTACCGCCAAAATCTTAATATAAAGATTACTCTCACCATTTGCACCTTGATAGAATGGTATCCATGGTGGTTGACAAAAGCTTCTTCGTGGTTTTTTGAACTCATGACTGACACATGAGTGCTATCGTTAGCCCCAATAGTGTCTCAAAAAAATGGACCCGATGATGAGGCAAACATTTCCATTGCAGCTTTGCACTCTACAATATTTGCGTCATGGGAAATCTTACCTTCGCAGAAAACATTGCACTTTTCATTGGGTCTGTTACACGATGAATACAACAGCTAACTGAGGGCTGACTCATGGATATTTCCCATTGCTCTCCGACGAGTAGTTGATCGCATTTAGTTTAGTTCAAGCGGTCGCGCGACATTGAATCGACCGCGCTAAATATGTTTTCGTTCATAATTATAAATATTGGGTTACTCCAAAAGGGACCGGCGTTGGCAATTTTTTGAACAGCTTGTGACTATTTAATTGTATTTTTTCTGTTGACTGTTATAAGCTATATTTAGATTGCTTTAGACACGTAATTTTGTTTATATTTGTTTGTTTGGCGTCAATTTTAATATGGAGCCCACAAAAGAACATTTTCGCCAAATTTTACTTTATTATTTCCCTAAAGGAAACACTGTGATAAGACCTTAAAAGAAACGAAGTGTCGACGTTTGTCAAATTTTGTTCGGGAGAGTTTACACTCAAAGGCAAGCCACGTTCAGATCGGCCAAGTGAAGTTGATGATTACGATATCAAGGCTTTAATCGAATCGGATCGTCATGTAACTGGGTGTGAGATTGGAGATAAGTTAAGTTTACCAAAAACCGTTCATAATCATATACTTGTATAACCACTTGGACTGCTACAAAAACTTAACATTTGGGTACCATATAAATTGAAAGAAATTTATTTAACAAGACGCTTCAACGCTTGTAATGTGCATCTTAAATGTAATGAATATGATCCCTTTTTGAAGCAAATCATAACTGTATATAAAAAATGGATTGTTAACAATAACGTCAATGGAAAACGATCATGGTCCAAAGGAAGATTATGCTATCAGGGTGTGGTATATTTTGGATGTCTACTGTGGACAACTGGACGAATTGAATACATCCATCAACGGGAAGCGGCCAGAATTGGTCAATCGTAAAGGTGTCATATTCCACCAGGACAATGCTAGACTGCACACATCTTTGGTCACTCGCCAAAAATTGAGAGAGCTTGGCTTGAAACTATCGATGCATCTACCATATAGTCCTGATCTTGCACTGTCAGACTATCATTTGTTTTGATCTCTGTAGAACTCAATAAATGGTGAAACTTACGAAAGTAATGAGGCTATAAAATCGCACGAGGAATATGATGTTGCCGCAAAGATGACGAAAGGTCATCCAACAAAATGAAATTTACATAATTAATAAAGATTCATTATAATATATAAAAAAAAATGTATTTATTTTCTTTTAAAAAATCGCCGGTTTCTTTTGGGGCAGCTCAATATTATTGAGTTATGTTATTTGATTTTTTAATTGCCTTTTTTCTGAATTCAAGTTACGTGTTTTCGACTTTTTTTAGTCTAAACACAAACATTATATATCTAAATACAAAGCATTAACGATTATTGGTTAATTAGGGTTTTATTTCTCTAATATATCCCATAGCTCTTTTCGATTACGCGCGACCGCTGCCGTTATAAATGACCGAATGACCGCTTAAGGGTTAATGGTGTTAAAACTGAATGAGTACGTAAAAGTTATGGTATTACCTGTTGGCTATCTAGTTGAGAAACGATTACTTCAACTAAATCTGGTATTCAAGTGAAATGATCTTCCACTTCCCGAAGCAACCTTCCATCCAATGATGAAGAGTACGATGTCTCCTCATCTTGGGATAAAATGTATGCCAAATACCCAAAATCCATTATTGGTTATTATCTTCTTTTTCTTTTTGTATTGCTTATGTAATTTTCCGATTTACTTTACTTTACTTAAATCTCAATTAAATATAAATATGTTGTCTATGGCGTTAACATTTTGAAAATATTCGTCGCTTAGTTAGTGGTTCGTCGAGTAGTTTACGTCGACAGCTAATTAAGCGATAGCGAGTATCGTTAAAATAAGTACATCGTATATTAAAATCGTTAAAATTATCGCTAAGTCATTACAACGATCTGAAGATCATTATGATATATAGAGAGCTCCCCCACTGGTTCGACCAACATCCAAAATTATAGAAACTTAATTTTTCTAATTGCGGGGCCGCCCATCGGCAGAGAATGTCAAACAGTCCGAGTGTATTTTTAATTTTGATATATGAGCTCGTCAAAAAAATCCGTCGGCCATTCGCAAGTCCCTCCATTTGTTAGAAAATATCATGACGGTCAGACGCTAGAAGAGCTCAGCAGAAAATAATACACCCAATTAAGAGTGCCAAAAGAAGTAAGGTCCAATCCCACCTCCGGACCAAAGAACGTACCAGTTCGCAGCTCTTAAGAACGTCGAGAAATAGGTACATTTGAGTCTTCGGCTAAACTTTCACTTACAAAACGATGATGCGCGAACCTTACAGTATTTGCAACCGATTCCGTATTTTCAAATCTCTTTGAACTTTTACTAATTGCTTGCGTAGTTGGACGATTATGTGCACCATAGTCTCCTCTTAACGAACGAAACGTGGCTACGTTTGAATCACCTTTTGTTTAGTGGGTTTGAGCAATTTTAATGCGTTGTATGTAACTTTTAACTAAAACTGCGCCTAAAATTTTTGAAAACAAATAACTTTTTCAAGCTTTCGCCATCAATAATATTTTACTGAATTTATTTAAGCAAAATTATTAACGCAAGTAATTGGAAAACAATCCGATCAATTTAGGTTGTCCCTGCCAAATCCTATTAAAATACCGACAATTAAGTGTTGTATATTAAAATTAAGATTCTGCAGATTGCAGATTTGTAAAGAAAATAAATTCTATAAATAAATAATGCAACTAATCGACACTTCGAGCGTGTTATTAAAGTTCGACAGCAAGATTTTAAACAATATGGCTTAAGAATGTTCATGATTTCCAAAATATACATATACGTAAACCTACACATATGTACGAGTAAATATGCATATTTAAGTATATAAAATAAAAGTGTAAACAAATTTCAATTGCTTGACTCAAATAAATGCATGAAAAACCGCTCAAGCATAAACCAAAAGCAAGACGCACAGTACATATACGTACAATATATACATACATTTAGGTGTGTATACCTATAATTGAAGCCAGCATACATGCATATTTATACATATTTATTTACTTATTTCGAGAGCAAATGTATGAATGCAATGTGGTACATTGTGACCAGATAAAATGTATTTTAGGATTCTTATCATTTACTACACAAAATCCACACGAAACTAAGAACCTGCATGCCAAGTATCCTTCGGTCACACATACTTACGCACATAACTGTGCATATGCTTGCACGTAGAGTTGATGGAAAAACAAATAGAAAACAAAAATGCAAATACTAGTCATTCATCTGTGTTACTTTAAAGTATGTATGCACTTAAATATGTTTGATTTTAATTCATATTAGGGTGGTTTCACACCTTTTTTATATGCATTTCTTTATATTCTAATTTTTTTTATTTTGATTTTTTTTTAAATTTCAAATACACTTTTTTTTTAATAATTTTTGTTGTTGTATCTGCAAATTTATTCTCTAAATTAGTTTTCGGGTCGTTCCAGTAAACAGACCCAAGCCATAACGCGAGTAAATTCTGAAACCTCTGATTAGGGAAAAAGACCTCCTTCTAAGCGGTTGAGCCGATTTTGATGACATTTTGTGTGTATGTATGTGTTCATGTGGGTTTGAAAATGGTTGGAATAGGTCAGTCCAACAAATCGTATTCATTGCTCGATTTACTTGACATCACTATCTTTCCAGGTCCACTCGACCATATACCGATCTATTTGATGTTTAAGCTTAAGGACTCACATGGGCTTATTCGTGGAAGAAAGGTCTATTTTTCAAACTTATTTTTTTATAATAAAAACTAAAATATTTTATTCAAACAATTTAGTGTTTTAACTATTATCTCTTAAATATTCAAGGGAAATTATTCAAAACTCAGCTATTGAAAGTGAAAAAAATTACTTATTATATATATATAATACTATTATTTGAATGAATGAAAACGAAAAAAAAGAAAAATGGAGTTTTGGCAGATGTTTCTACAAAAAAATGCAAATATGAATTTTAACAGAACAAAAACAAAAACATCTCAGCGCAAGAATTTTGACATTCTGTGCACATGTGATTAACTGCACATTGGTGCTGAAAATTATCGAAATTGGGCCACTACCCGATTTTTCAAAAATCCTTAAAAAAGCATTTGGAAGCGTGAGATTTGGTTTTCTACTCATATATATACCAATCAACGCTGGCACTGAAATATATCGAAATCGGAGTAATATATCAGATAGCTCCCATACAACTGATTTGTTTAGATATGAAATTACATTCAATTTCAATTTTCTAGGATTTTTAATTTTTATTTTTTCTTATGAAATTATAAATCTTTATAAATGTTCTCCTTAATATATCACCTTTTATATACATATATAAATTCTCATATATATCTAAAGCTCCTTGTATCTCAACAAATATGCATCCACAGTTGCTTTAACTTAAAGACGCAAATCCACAAAACAATTTGCATGCAAGCTTTGTTTATTTAGAACCGAAAATATATTTACTCGTTAAATACATACACACATACTTAATTGTAGGACGCACATGCGGTATCAAGAGGCAAATTTGTAAAGGAAATTCGAAAGAGAAAAGTTCATTCCAACACACCTGCGCCGCTCAAACGAATGAACGTGCTCCAGCATATATACTTCAACAGCATATCCTTTATTATCCTGCAGAGTGTTGCACTGTCAACTTTTTCAAGCGTAATTTGCCAATGTGGTTGTCTGTGTATGTGTGTTTGTGAATGCGTATTTGAATGTGTGGTGTGTAACGAGGTAGCGTAAGAAGTGTAACGGTTACTTGTAAGTAAGAGAGATACTCAAATTATGATTTGTATGACATCTTGCACCGTAAAGTTCTGCACTTTAACCTCAATTGCTTGCTGGCTTGACACAAATATGTACATATAATCACATATAATGTTATATATATATATGAATGCAAATAAATTTTTCTACTTTCTTGCATACAATAGAATTTTGCGTAATCTTGCGAACTTTTTGCATGGAGTATATACCTATGTAGATACATACATACGTACGCATGTATAACTGTAAATTTTAAAAAGAATAATGAAACTTCTTTGCGCCACTTTTATGTGATTTACAAGTGTTCCGCCAGCCACTCGACGTTGACACTTTTTCTTGACTTCATTTGGGTCAGAGGCTGCAACTGACAGTCGAGCCCAGCAACAACATGGTCTGTGTGTGTGAGACAAGACAAGACAAGATGTCGTGTTTTTTAATGTTCGTGTTGTTGTTTCTATTGCTATGTTGGCTTGCACCACACAATGTCAAATGGTTGTTGGTCTCTTTCGCTGCTCATGTTGTGTCATACATTTTCGAGTGGGTTGTTTGTGAATGTGTGTGTTTGTGTGTCTGTGTTTCTGCTCCGCCTTTTTCTACTCATTTCACTGCTCAGTTTATTTTAAAGCATCGAGTGTCATTATTTTGTTTTGCTATTCTTTGTTCTCTTATTTTTCAGTCAAGTGCTCCATCGCACTCTATTTGAGTTTGACTTACCATACTTAGGGAAAGCGTACCCTGGTTTAAATAATTGAAATTACAAAAGAAAATAAAATAAAAATGTGCCGTGTTCAGCCTTGCCGAAGTCTTTATGCCATTAATGATACTATCAAATTTATTGCAAAGATATTCAGGACCGGCATTTTTTGGAACTAAAGTGTGTAGAATACCAAATCTCACGGTTTTAGGTGCCTTTTAGACTGATTTTTTACCCAAAACTTCATATCTGAAAAATCGTGCATATACATGTTATATTGGTCTGATCATGCCAGCTCTGGGAACTAAGTTTCGTTGATATATCATCAAATTAGGCTTCAAAACAACTGGAATCTTCCCATTCAATCTGAACATATCCAGCTATTATGATTTTCTTAGAAGCTTAGTGCTTGATTAATGTTGATAAAGAGAGAATGCATCTAATGGACGTGCTTAGACTAAATGGGCATAAGAAAGTTGTGCATATCAGTCCAGGACCTTCAACATCCAGAACATCCTTCATAAGGTGTGCGCGCCTAATATTGATAAAAAGGGATTGCATCTATGCAAGTATCTATCTTTACCCAGAAGGCACTTGGACGGAAAGCAGCACTAGCTAAATTATGTTTTAAGCGCACCAAGATAAAGAAATGTCCACCATCTGACGATGAACTGTACTTCTGTCTCATCTGTCTGAGCTTTATGCCACTAAAATGAATATCCTCAAACTTCATCTAATGCAATGAATGAAGACGTCTCGTGTATATGAATTGCGCTGAAATTCGTGCCAACTTAGGGCCGATTCCAATGATAAAAAAAATAATTCGTAACTTAAAAACGCTCTATTATATTTTGTTGTTCTTTTTTCATCGAAGAGGTTTCAAATAAGTAAGGTCTCATTTTCTCTCCATTTAAAACTGCTCTCTATTTTTAGCGACATTCTAAGGGTACCCATAAGGGAGTACAAAACTTTATTTCCCAAAAGTGGTCACTTCAGTAAATATTGTAATATGTAAATATCTGATAAAATTCTATCTAAAGAAATCAGCATTATTCTTTCATTGAAAGTCATATACGGTATCCAGCTTTCTATAAGGCCTTCGGCTGTCATGACTTAGTATCGATCAGCAAACTATAAACACTTGTTACCCCCAATTCCTGTGTGAGCTCCACTTTGAAAATAGAAGCAAAGCCAAGCAGAAAGCAGTGAGAAGATCTAATCTCCTTCCACTCTAAACAAATCCACATGGTAGGGGTCAGGCCATATTTCTGGCTGCACTTAATATTACCGTGATCAGGTAGAATATTTAAATTTATTCGGAACTTTAAAATACTCCGGCCTTCCAGAATCATCCAGAAGTATCTTATATATATATCATAGTATTTATGCCACTTTCGTTGAAAGATGTTCCTATTCTGCAAGGTTGACAGTTAAATGAATACTAAATATATTTCAATTAATCTACGAAAGCTTTGTATTTATTTATATGAAATCGAATCACAAGCTTAAAACCTTAATTTTACGCACTTCATAATGTTTTTGAATTTAAGCCTTGTCTGCTGTTATTCCTCTCACCCGGAAATATGCGATAACTCGTATGGAAGGAGGTTGCTCTTTTTATTCTGCCAGAGACTCCTTTATTATTTACTTCACGAGCGAAATACCCATCCAGCAGTTTAGAGCTTTAATTTCTTTAGTCCGGGACCAAATCGTATCCAACCTCTGACAGAAGAGAATTGCAATATCACCAGCTCATGTTACACTTTGTGGGAGCATTCATCGATGGCATATAAATGAGAGGAACTTTTTCTCTACGCCACTAAACGTATTTTAGGTCATCAAACATACAATACGACTTATTTTAATACGGAAAAATACGGTTTTAAAGAAACACTCATTGTTCTACATATTATTTTAGCTTCGAAGTCCCAAAACAACCCACACTTCCAGTCATATTTCGCATAGCATTGCTCACCACAGAAGAGATGGCGATTAGGAAAAAATCTTTAGGCGAGAGTCGCATTTAACACCTAAAGAAAGGTGTGGGCGGAAGGTCTTATGTTGATTGAAATTAAAGCAGAGCTTGAAACTTACTAACTTTGCCTCATTATACACGGAATAAAATGCCGCAGTAAATATTCACATTTTTTTCACCACAAGAACAATTTTTCCTTAACCCCGTAATTTTTGGCGAAAGAGCAACTTAACTTCATCTGCAACTCATTAAGATAACTCGAGCTATCACTCAACACTCTCACACACACACAAACACACATTTTGTAATACGAAAACGGAATTTTAAATAGCGAACATGTGCTCAAGTTTAATTGTTTCACAAGTCTGGAGGATGCGCTAAGAGGGGGGATACTTGAAACGCTGCCAGTTTACAATTACCGAAATGAGGCGCCTTAGCCTTCTGGCAATGCACTGTAAGTACTTATGTAATTTAAGGTGTTTACAAGGGAAATGCAACGAAGCTCACGCTAAAAGCTCACTCGCTCAGCGCTCAAATACATTTTCCATCACGGCAAAGAAGCGTAAATTGGATTAACACTCAACAATGTTGTGCAACAAAATAAGAACAAAGAATATTGTGGCAGCAGAGATATTTGTGGCATAAATATTGACATAATACATAGATATGTAAGTATATATAAACAATTGTTTTGTAATTGTTTTGTTTGTAATTTTGTGGCTTTTCGCTGTAGCTGAGTGCTTAGTCGAGGGACTTAACTTAAAGTTTATTTTAAAGGCTACAGAACGTTAAAAGAAAGGTATTGAGGTCATCATTTCAGACAATATTGATATCAATAAGATATTTCAGCACCACAAATTCAAAATCTCTATTTTTTACCATTTTTAAAAAATTAAGGACTTTTTCAACATGAAGAAACAGTGGCTTTTTCAGCACCTTGTGAAGGGATTGTTCTAAGGTCTTGTGTATATCTAGCTAATAATAGTAGCTTCTATGAAAGGAATTAAGGGATATATCGGATACTTTTCTAGACTGATTTCCTATACTCCTCATCTCATAGCCTTTGAAACTTTATCCACAAAAATACTCTTCAGCATCGTCTTTGGTCCTTGACCAAATTTCCATGTCAAATTCTCACGTCATGACGCTGTTCACCATCCGTACTTTGAGGAAGGTCACAAGTAAAGCATCACTTCACATGACCGTGTGCTCTTGTTATGTCCAAGTGGGACTTATCAACATCTTGACAAATTTTTTCTGCTTCTAATAGTTGTTATTGTGCTTAAAGTTACACTACTTTTGCTACTTTCAAAACAATGGATCAAAAAAAAGAAAAGTGAAGTTGCGTAAGTTAACTGACAAAGTCAGACTTGCTCAATGTGTTGCCTGCGTTAGCGCTCTCATTTCGCTCAAGGAACAAAACGACCATTTAATGTGGTCATGTGTGTGGAGTAAGTTTATTCAAATCAGTAATACCATCACCAGTTAATATTATATAGCGTCATTGGAGCAAAGAAATTACCGCATATCGTAAGGAAAGTATCATCAAGAATGTGCACCGCGTCACAACTAAATCTACATGAACTGAACTTCGAATTGCTTCTATCTTAGATGAATAAATCCAATTTTTACAAAAACGACGTCTTCTCATTCTTAAGACTCTGTAGAGCTGACAGGAACCGCAGGTTTTGTAGATAGGTTAAGGTGTCATAATTTCCTCAAATCATTCATTGTTAGCAGTTAATAGTAGTGAAAATGGAGTTTTTGGTAAACAAGAAAACTCTATTACCAAGTTGGATGGGTAAAAGAGTGAATTTTTTACAAAATATTATTGTGATATCACATGATGATAAGGAGCCAGAAAACACCATAAAATGTGATATAAAATTTTCTGTGAGAACAAAACATAATGACTCGTCATCATTTGGGCCTCGGAAAAAGTTTCAGAATCTCTTTCAAATCAAAATTTAATGCCAATTTTTAGGACTGACCATGCTTACATACATTGAAACTTCTGAAATAAAAAATTGTCGACCATAAATAGACCATTTACATGCACATATATACTGAAACCTTTTTAAAACTACACATTAGCCAAAAGAAGAAGAAAAAGTACATCTCCTTCCAATCTCAAATACTTTCAAACAATATAAGTAGCGTAATTACAACCTCGTTATATATATTGTATATATATATATATGTATGAGGTATTCAACACTTTTTCGCTTGTCCCTTCATTATTGTATACTTTCATCCCTTTCGCTTTTGCCTTTTGTACTTCTGCGTATTTAATGTGTTGTAATTTGCGGTTAAACGGTAATGGAATATGATTACTCAGTGTTAAATGTTTAATGAAATTTCCGTGGCATTTCCGACATTTTTATTATGTTCCCACTGATTTTTTGGCCACTCACGCTATGCAATTGTATGAGAGAGACGTTTGTGGGGCATATGGTGGAATGTGTCGGCTCATTTTCCTTTTGTTTGTTGTAAGTGGTTCATCTGTTTTTGACACTCGTTTTGAGTTCACTGTTTGCGCGCAAAGAAGTTTTCATGCACATAACGAATATATATGAATGTATGTGTGAATGCTTTTCAAAGCTAATTACGAAACATTTAAAAGCATGCCACTTTTGTCAAAGGTGGAAAAGTTTGAGGTTTCCATCAATTAACTTTCAGAAAAATTCCTGCGATGCTGACGTTGGTAGAAAGTTTCACAAATTATACACACCCCATCTTTAAAAGTGGCAGAAAGCAGTATTTTTATAAATTGATTTTCATCAAATTTTTGGTTTTATGCTACAACAACTTGACTTGTTGCCAAAAAAAAGTTCTCCCCTTAGTTATTTAAATAGTACTTATTGTTAGTTTCACCAAAAGGGTCGCCGCTGCGTATACGTAACCTTTTTATTTGGCTTTAATTACACTCAATGGTCTTTTATAATATTTTCTGCTCCGCCACACTTGATGGCGCTTACGTTTTACTCATAAAAAGCATTATAAATGAGCATATTACATATGCTAATGTTTTTTCAGCTTTTTTATTATATTTTTTTTTTTTTCTTTTCAAAGGACGTCATTTCAGAGTTTTGGTAACATTAAAATGAATGGCGGATGAATGATGTTTAGAAACGGGCAAATGGCATATGCAGAAAAAGAAAAAAATGCGCTTGGTATATAAGTAAATAACTTTAAAGTTAAAGAAAGGAAAATGGCAAGGTACATAGCTTACAAAAAGGTATTTTTGAATATGAAATTGCTAAAAAAAATATAAAGATGGTTTTCAGGCGGGTTATTTTGAAAATAATAATTGTAAATTTAATGCAGTTCGAAAACATGCATGCAAATCAAGTATATATAAATGTAATAGATTTTTTGGATTTTAATTTTGAAATTATTATAACAAAATATATTGAAACATTAATTTTCTTCTTTTTTTATTCTTCTTCTTCTTCTTCGTCTTCTTCTTCTTCTATTTCTTCTTCTTAATTGGCCACTAAGTGCCATTTGAAAAAAGTGAAGTCACCTGTTCCTTCCAACGGAGTGAAGTTCGTCTTTCACTACAGTCACAAGCATGTACTGCATCAAAAACTTTTAAAGCTGGAGCCCTGGTAGCCGCTGTCTCGTGATTCACTAAACTAAGTAAATGTCGCCGTATATATCGTGCCAACTGATCGGAAGTCGACATCGTCCACGTTCTGTAGGACGGGAATAATGAGTAGCATGCATAGCTTGGTATTTATTCATTGGAAGAATTATTTACTTTTCAATTCCCCATTCAGCTCTTATAGAAAGTATACCTCTCTATTCAGTACTGAATTCCTTGTTATATTTATTGAGTTTTTTTTAAAACCTCTTTCAGTCTCGACAGGCTCTTGATGTTCTTCGTTCTATCGAACGCTGCTTTGATATCGACGAAGAGGAAATTTTCCAAGATGTGGAGTATGGAAAATATATGGTCTATGGTAGACGAACCAAGTCCAAAGTTATACTGGTAAGTGGACGATCGTTATTCAAACTTCATCATACCCGGATGATGCAACGTTTATGACATTGTCATCGATTGTCGGTTTGGGCTCGCCATCTCCATTTCCATCATCATTGTAAGTGGAGAAGTGTTCTCTCCATAAACTCAGAATGTTCTTAGCATCGGTCATCGGATTGTCTTTCTTATTTCCACATAATTACGCTTTGGTCTGTTTTTCAAGCTTATCGTACTTACACATTTCAGTCTTTTTCTTGGTTCTTCTGAAAAATGTATCTATTAGTATCTTTTCCATACTAATTGCCTAGCTGTCGATCGTAACTTTGCAATATTTTTCCATTCTACTGCAGCATAGCTCTTTGTCATACCAACTCTTCTTTCGACGGATTTGTGTCTGGCAGCACTGCTTTATAACGGATTATCAATGATCTCAGTGAGTAGTAGAGAAAAACATGGCATGACTGACTCTTGTGATTGTGTCTTTTCAACGAATCTATCTCATGCTTATTGACGCCCGTTCTGTTCTTCACTGCACAGAGGCGAGTGCATATCTTAGCTACTATACGAAAATAGTCCAAGAAACGACGTTAGGGCTCGGAGAGTACGAACGTCCAATCCAATGATGGCATGTTTCTTGTCTTTCGATCCGTCGACAGTCTGGTGTTATAGATACCATATTGTGGCCCTCGGCATGATTGCATAATATTTTTTTTTTTTTTTGGTTAATTAAGTTATTGAACTTAAATTTAAACCATTTTATAAATTGAAATTTTTTATACAAAACAGAAAGTAATTATACAATTTTCTCTTCTTATCATCAAAGCTCAAAATTAGCCCAAATTTTTTTTCACAGCTACTTTCCTAAAGAGTTTTTGATTATAAAATGCTCATGATTGATTTGTTGTCTTGCATAATTATAAAAGTATAAATAAATTATGATTTTATCCTTTTCAAAACACCGTTATAATGTTCATCATCATCGTCTGGTGATGGAAACAAAAGACTTTAAATAACCACATTAACATGATAAAATAAAGATAGCAAGCGCATGATTGAGCAAAAGACGGTTTAGACATTTGACATGGGTACTGAAGGATGACTGTTTTTCAGCTGTACATGTATGTTCATTTATAATATTTTCAAATTTAAATCAATCAAATAAAATTTAGAAGGAATTTATGAAAATACTACAGACTCCATTCCTCCATTCTTATATGCTCTCTTATTTACGCTGAGTTATAAGCTGCGTTTGTGGTAAGACAAAAAAAGCTTAAAATAATTAAAATTTGTATTGTTCTCTTTTCAATTTTTTTTTCGTTACATTACATACATATATTCTTCCTTAAAATTACATAGTCCTATTGAGCCTCCCTCTCCTTATCATTATGTTCATCAATCTCGTAAATCTTATAAGCCAACCCGCTTTTTTTCAAATCTCATGAAAAATGTGTCACATCATTATTTGGCAAACAGCTCAAGCATGTGTATGTTATGATGTGTATAATGTGTACTTATGCAAATATATTTATGTTAGAAAGGAGGCATTTTTCGCTTTGAGCGTGTGAAGAATATTTACCAATATTCTTGTGAACCAAAAGGTGTATACCAACATACATATATATGTATGTAACATAGTACAAGTGAAAGGTGCGCTATTTTCCATTGCATTTCACACGCTTCTGCCGTACTTGTGTAACCCTCCATTGCATTTGCGAAATAATATTGTGATTTAGACAACAAATGGCACAAACGTGACTCTGAATTTATACAGTGCATTTCGTTACCGCGTAGAAGACAAAATAGATGTAGGTAATATTTTTTAAATTGCCAAAATATATATGGGTATGTATGAATATATGTGGTTATTTTGGAATTAATTTTGTATCTTATGTGGTAAATAATAATAATAGAATTTGAAAAATGTATATTAAATATATTTTTGAACAACAGTAATTTGATTTCGCGTTAAAAATAAAACATTAAATTAAATATAGAACCGAAATTTTTATTATTTTTATAATGGCTCTTATAATTTTTAATTATTTGCCAACTTTATTTTTAATATAATTTTTTTTTATATATTTTCATATATAGCCTAGGAACTTTCTCATTATTATTATTTTGTATTAATTAATTTTAGTTGAAAAAAATTTTATTAAGGCTTTTTAATTTGAATAAATTAATAATTTATTTTCATATAAATATTTCTTACAAAACAACAGTTTCCCAAAAAATTATAGTCAAATTTAAAATATACTAAATAAAAGTAAATGAAAGAAAAATTTCAAATTCACACACATACATAATGATATATGCACACATACACACAAATTGCTATCGACTCGCTCTTTTGCTATCACGCTAGTGACGTCGGCCATCAGGCTGCCCATTCACCTTGCCACTTGAGCTATTTACCATCTGCAATGCAAGCACTGGAAGCACTAAGCCATGACCAACATTAATCGCCTATCGACAGTGAAATACCATCCAACGTTGTTACTGTCCTTCCTATTCAACATACGATCCACATTACCATACGTACGCCAAAGTAAATGAAAATGCATGTAAGAAAAAATTACAGTGGCTGTTAAACTGTTTTTCCGATAGGTGGTGTTAAAACTCGCCAGTAATCGTATAACAGTTTGGCTAACACGAAGGCAATCGGTGTTTTAACACATTGTTGGTTAGATGAGCAATTTGGAACACTTGGCACACGATGCTTTTATTTAGAGGCAAACTAAATGAAAGCATATATTTTTTTAAACTTAAAAATTTAATTATTTAAATGGTGATGCTACACTTTGTTTTTCTGATTAAGCAAGGTAAAAGTATTGCGGCAATAATAATTTTTTATGCTGGAACATCGTTGAAATTCGAATTAACATAATCGCAAATTATTGAATAAGAAATTTTAAAGTGCTGCAAGCGGCTTAAATAAAAATGATACGAAGCCTTTTTTTGGTTGGAAAAAAATAGGTGAAAATAGATGAAATTTGTAATGTCACATCATAAAAAAATTAAAAAAAAATTGTTTCCAACAAATCCAAAAAAAAAAAAATATTAAATTTCATTAAAATCAGTCAATCCGTTTCGGAAGAGTACCATGTCTAACACTGTGACACGATAATTTTATATTTTAGAAGATAATCGGTTAAGTATGAGAAGAAAGTGAAAAGTCTAATGTACGATGAAGCAATAAAATGTCTACATAAATATGGATCAGTATTTAAATTATTTATTTATTATTTAAAAAAAATTTTTTAAGGAGTTATAAACGATATTCATTTCAGTAGCTTGGAAATAGATACTTCAAGAAAATTTTAAACCAAATGTAGGTAGATATAACAATCGATATTTATTTATATATATTAGGTTTGATTTACAATATATTTACAATTTACATTTTGGATTTTTTTTTTTTGAATTATGCGCTTTAATAAATTATGTAATTTAAAACAAATGATCAACACTAAATTTTATGGTAATTTCAACCGTTTGACTTACATAATATAGCGAAAGCCAGCTTTGAAATTGACAACAACGCCATATATAAATACAGAAAATAGAATTCTCTGAATATTAAGTAAATTTTTGCACTAAATTATATGTATAAATTAAATATTTATTTTAAAACCTCCATTCTCTCGCTCGTCTATCCATTTTCGTTTCAACTTTGTGTAACTTGCAACCAGGCAAATCGACAAAATTTTTTCTTGCAACAACGTTTTCGCTTTCTTTCTTTACAAAAAATTACAATAATAATAAAAGATTACTTATACTCGTATGTATAGTAACTTAGATATATGTATATACATTTGTAAAATAAGTATTAAGAGCAAGAAATTGCATAACTTCTGCTTAAATAACCAAATGCCTCGAAAAAAAGTCAATTCAAAGTGTTTTACACGATTTCGTCTGCCTCTACCATACTTCATTTCTTTTTCTCATTTCATCGTGCACCACCAAATCGGTCATTGCACTCCACATCTCAATTCCAACACTCACTGCTGGCGCCATAAAGCAAATTGTCCAATTTCTGTTTGGCTATCACCTCCACCGGCGCTCCATGTCCCGGCCGACCCCAGAAGGTGTCGAACGTTTCGAAGTGTTTGCTGCTAAGTTCGCGGTCGATTTGCTGCTCCGCACACGTCGTCTGCCGTTTCTCGGACATTTGTGTGTTCAAATCGTGCAGATAGCGAATGTCTTGTGCTGTGGCAAGTCTGTGGGCCGGAAAAAAAGCGGATTGCATGCCCACACACACACACACATTCAATATCATGCAGCCATAGGTATGTGAAGTGTAGAATGTAGAATGAAAAAGTGCCAATGCAGCAGCAAAGTTTTCGCAAGTCATCCGTAGTTCCGTAGTTCCGTAGCATTCAATTGGAGTTTCAGCGGACGCAGAGGTTTGCGGCGAGTACAGAGAAGACGATATATATTGATTTGCATCAGTATCTTTTTGTTTGTTTGTTTGTTTGCTGTGACTAATTTTTTGCTTTTTTATGTAATTAAATTTTGATTTAGTATTCTTTTCACTTAATTTACATTTCTAATTTATTTAATTAATTATTTCAAATATTTAATTCTATTTAATTTAATTATGCTATTTTTTTTAATTTTCTAAACTTTCACTTTAATTACTATTGAAATCGTTCTATTTTTTATTATTATTTTTGTTTTTATGTTTTTTTTTTGGGTGTAGAAACAACGAAAAATAAACATACAAAGAAACAAAATTGATAAGCAATGCTAGTTGAAGTATAAATTTTGAGGTTATGTTTATGTTTTTTATAGTTTAGTGTGTGCATTTAATATTGATACGGATATAAGCTAGCTGTATGAATAATGGCATATATGTAGTATGTATACATATGTATATATAATTATGAATGACTTGCCGGCTGATATAATGCAACATGGTATGTTTATATATATGTAGCTATATAAATCTATATTTTCTAACTTCATCTGCTAACTAAGCTTTAGACATTCTACTAGTTCGTACAAAGAAGTATGAAAGCTTCCATAAAAATGCTTTCGATATTTAAGTTGGACTTTATTAGTTTTTCGTTTAACGAAAGCTCATTTGAGTTTAATTATGATGAAAAATTTCATCCCTAGAAAACGTCATAACAAACTTCCCGCCACTCGGTTAAACTCTAGAAATAAGCACTCAAACCGTTGAAGCTCTTCAAGAGGAACAACTTAAGCAAATTCCATGAAAACCGACTACTTAAAACTCTGACACATCTGGTGCGTAAATCATTCATTCGCTGAAAGTTATAAAGTATTTTTTTTCTCGTTTCATATATTTTAATATATATATTTTAACCTTTTAGTTTTTGAATGAAAATATTATTCCCCACATTTCATTGGAAACAAAAATTAATTCTGCACACCCCATAGTTTAGCTACCTAATTGAACATCCTATATCTTTATATATTTCCAAATATAAAACAAATGAACAATTATTTTCGTCAAAAAAAAAATTCCAAAATTAAGATTTGTGATAAACTTTTTTAAATGAACATTTGTTATTTAGAAAATAAAAATTTAATAAAATAAAAAAATAATTTAATAATTTCATATTATTGATTTCATAATAGATTTTCATATATTCATATTATTATTAATTGTTATTGGCAATTTTTATCGAAAAAAACTTCAAACTTTTATCCCAAATTTTAAATTATATTAAATAAGTAAAAAAGTTTTAAATATTAATTTATTACTTATTCTTTTCTGTTTCTTATCAAAAAAAAAAATAATAATCAGAATAAAAACTTTTATAGCGAAAAGTAAAATTAAATAAATTTCATTTTGATAACTGTCTCAACGATGAGATTTCCAAATGTTTCAACCGTTATGATGCAGCCTTAGTTATCGCACATTGGTCAGAAATTTTTAGATATTTTTGCAAATTTGGCAGCCAACTGCTTGTCTGCTTAGATCTCGAAAAATTTCGTGTGAAAAAGCTAAACTTCATATAACCCTGAGATGAATAGATTCTTAACTGTCGCCACGGCAAGCACATTAAGCTCAGACGCATGGAAAAGCTTTAAGCTTAAGCAAAGCGCCAATACTAAATAAATTTTACCGCTCGCACTCTCTCTCTCTCTCTAACTTTCTCTTTCTCTCTCGCTCTCTCTCTCTAACTTTGTTTCTCTTTAACTTTGTCTCTCTAGCTCTCTATCTCTAACTCTCTCTCTCTCTTCTAAACTCCCTATCCGTCTCTTTTCTTTTCGAACTTCAATTCTCTGTCTCTCTGCCAAAAACCTAGCGTACATATAATGTGAATTTCTTTAAGCAACATGAAGTGCCGCTGCTGCTATTGATCTCATTGCAATTGATGTTGTTGCTGCTGCTGTTATTGTTGTTCAAGTTGCTATTGCCAATGATATTGCTAAAATTACAAATTTTATTGGCGATAATGCGTTTGCTCTTGCACTTGCTAATATTGTTCTTAATGCAATTGTTATTGTTATTCATTATGTTGTTGTTATTGTTGCAATTGCTATTACTATTTCTATTGCAGTGTAATTGTTGTTGTTGCTGTTGCATATGCTGCAGATACTTGCTACGATTAATCATGTTGCATGCGTACCTATCTTTGGAGGCGGTGCGTTTGGTAACATCGGTGCTGGACAAGCTGACGGGGCGGGCATTGGCGCGTCGACGAGCCAAAAGTGGCACCAACTCTACGCCTTCACCGCCGACATTGGCGCTAGTCTCTATATTGTTGTTGGCCGCTGGCGAACCGCAGTGGCGAGCAAAGCGTGGGCAGTATTTTTGCTTTAAAGCTTGGGCAGTTGTTGTGGTTGTTGTTGCTGGGAGATTTATTGTTGGTGTTGTTGTCGTAACATTGCTACAGCTTTGGCCTTTAATGGGTGAGCTTTGATGATGTGGTCTCTTTGGCGCGACCATAGCTGCGGCGCCGCTACAGCCTTTATTAGTCACCATGCCGGGACAAGTGCAGATGCAGAGTTCGCAACAGCGTTGCACTTTTTTGTTGGTACGCACTTTGCGGAAGGTCGGCTTTTCCGCAGGTGTGACGGGGTTGTCCTGATCGAGATCCTTCAACATTTCTTTGTTGGTCCATCCCTAAGGGGGAAGCGTAAAAATAAAGTTAGTTTTCAAAAAGAATAAATTATTGTTTTGCGTCGGAATTATTTTTCCCACTTTTAAATTGTAACCTTTTGGGTTACAATTTTTTCATCAACTACAATGTTTCAAAACTCACCAGCGACTTCATAAATGAGCTCCCAACTGCCTTTGGACTACGCCACGGCTTACCGCCTGGACCTGACTTGCCCCAAGGATCTTTACTCAACTGAAATGAGAATGAAAATTACACAAATAATAACTTCGCATTGCGAAATGAGTATCTGAAGCTCACCGGCTTTTCCAATTTGGCGACGAGTTTCTTTTTACGCGGTGAACCCTTCACACATGGCGGCGCCGGTACACCCTGCACCATCGGACACTTATCGCTATCCGACACCACAATCTTCTCCAGTAGCGGCTTACCCTTACCGCCAGCAGCGCCGGCTTTATAGCGTACCTCAATATCGAGATGTCCTTTATTGCGAAACGACATTGATGGGTGATCTTTGAGCGTTATATGCAAAGTCTCACCATTCTTTGTGGCACCAAGACCAACACCAATGCCGCCACCGCCTCCACCGCTGCTGCTGCCGCCACCGGTGGCATTGCTGTTGGTGATGGCACCACCGCCGCCAATTTTTGCGCCAACGCCAACATCGCCAACACGACGCTCGCAAACGGTCAGTACGCCGCCAGCGCTGGGATGACAAGGATCCGTGGTGGTCTGTACGGTGTGTGTGTGTGTTGTCACATGTGGCGCTGGAGGAGGTGGTGGTAGAGGTGGTATATGATGGTGTAGATGGTGATGATAGCAAGTAGCGGGATCGTGACATTTCTTGCGCTGTGAGAAGTAGTCATTGTAGCGACAGGGTTGCCAAGAATTCAGACGATGCATTGTGCTCTGGAAAAAGAAAAATGAATAGAAATTTGTAAAGCAAATTAAATTTATTTTATTTTTTCTTTAATTTTATAAAATATTTACAATTGTGGGCGTGGAATGGAGACCAACTGCCGTTATATCCTTGCGTCTGATATCCAAATTAGGCGCACCACCACCAGGACGACCCCATGGATAATGCTTAACGAAGAGCTCGTAGTACTGTGAGTACAGAAAGAAAAGTTGTCATGTAAATAATCTTGCGTGCGAGCGTATTTCAGCTGGTGGAATGGGAATGAAGAGGAGAGTGGGAAGGAGACAGCAAGCAACTTAACTAGGTCAGTGATACACACTTTATTATTGTTGTTGTTCGCTTATTTGTATTATTTAATTTTGTTTATTTCTTGTGGCTCGAAATCTGCACACATACAATCACGCAAAAACCTGTTCAACCTTTTTTGTTTCAAAGAAAAAATATCCAAAGCTCTGCCAGACACTCCCACACCCCAACAACACAAAGAACTTAATGAGGAAATATGGGCACAAACACAAATTTATTGTCTACTTTCTGGCATGGCAGCTGATGTCTGCCGTCTATTGAACGAAATACCACTCCCAAACCCGTCAGCCTTTCCGCGCTTTATACCCTAAATGACAACGGAATGTATTTCCAATATCTGGTGGAAATATCTTATGGTAACAAGTAGAAGAAATGAAGGCAGGAAAACTCATACGGGTATATACAGTTTTCATTTCAAAATCTGTTTCAAATTTGATTCCGAATGGAATTTTCTAGTTAAGCCTAGCATATTTCAAGAACTGAGAACATGAAATTTAGTCCTCTTTAGAGTCATTGAACGCGGTGGGGTAGACACCGAGAATTGAAGAGGGAAGGAGATTTTGCCTTATGACACTAGCACCAAAAATCCATACCAGTATATCATTGGGTTTAAAACTCTATGCTCATGCATGCAGGGTATAAATCGATCATATTCCAAAAAAAAAAAAAACAAAAAAAAAATAAAATATTTTCTTCTGATTTTGCTCTTGCTTTTGCTATTGCACATGAAGTAAATTTCCAAAAAAAAATGCCCTCGTTTGTAGGTTGTTGTTATAGTTGCAAGAAATAACAAATGAAAGCAACAACAGAAACAACAAAATAATAAAATGTATTACATTTACCTACCTCTATACAAATTGTATTTTATACAAAGGCAACAACGCAACTTCATTACCAACAAGGAGCCTACACACACACACACAGACACACACAAATGCACACAATCAGATTTTCCAAAGAAAATTCCGCATTTCAGTCACGCGATAATTTCGGAAAGTTCGTTGCACGCTCGTCTAACGGGCGATAGGCGCTGCTCAACTCATTGTAGGCTCCGCGTTGGCTTCTGTTGTTTCTCATATTTGGGCAATTGTGTATACATATACACAATTACATAAATGTAAGCTTCACTGTTTATGCTAAACTACGCCAATCCGCGCGCTTTGTCAGGCGGAGGCAGGTGAAATCGCATTGTCAAGTCGATTTGGCATTTGCGGGACTTCCTGATTTTCATAGACAACTACAGACAACACATGTCTACAAACATACTTACATAATGCAATTTGCATAGCAATATTTCATAGCTCAAATGTGCTTAGGCACGTGCTTTTCCAATTACCATTTACTCCTTTCATTTATTTTCTTTTTATTTTCTTATTACTTATTTTTCTATTATCACCGAATATATTTCTGTATTAATTTCCATTTAAATTTTTTGAGGTTTCTAATCGCATAAAAGGTCGTTAACCTCATTTGCGAAGTAAATTTATTTTTTTTTTATTTTTTTTTTAACTATAATTCAATAGGAAATATAATATTTATAGTTCGTCGCTCTTTGTGTTTGAATAATAATAATTTGAATAACGAAAAGTTTGCTGTACTTACTGATAATCTTGCGCATCGTCTTTGACAGCAGAAAATACAATTTTTGCAATAGATGACTTTGGGGATCTGTACCTGTCGTTTTTTAAGTGCCATAGGATTACGCTAGATGGTGTTAGCAAATGATGTTTTGTGCTAAAAAACATTATTTGAGAAGTGTTGGGTGAAAATGGGAGTCAGTCGCTCCGGTAATTTTGATTTAAATACTGTGTGGAAAATCAATTGTCGAAAATTTCGATAAAATAATTGATCATGAGAGCAATCCTTCGATTGCCCGGAAGCTAAACATTGCACAAAAAACAGTCTGAAACACCACTTGAAAAAGTTTCGACACACAAAGAAAATCGATGTATGGGTGCCATATGAGTTAACATGAAAAAAACCTCATGGACCGAATTTCCATCTGCAAATCGCTGAGGAGTCGTAACAAAATAGACCCATTTTCGCAGCAGATGCTGACTGGTGATAAAAAATAGATAATCTAGGTATAGCAGCGTCAAGTAAAAACGGTCGTGTTCGTCACAAGCGGTCTTCAACTCAGGAATGACGTCCAGGAAGTATCTGTTGGGTGTTGGATGTGATAGACAAGGCTGCTCCCCTACGGTCAAACTCTAAACTCGGACCTGTAATATCAACAATTACATCGTTTGAAGGAAGCAATCACCCAGAAGCGCCCAGTTTGATCAACAGGAAGAGAATTGTGTTTCATCAGGACAACGCTAGACCACACACATCGATAGTAACTCGCCAGAAGCTTCGAAAGCTTTATAGTCCACATCTTGCACCAAGTGATTACCATGTGCTCTTGCCCATGGCGAATGATTTTACTGGTGAAAAATCGGCCTCAAAAGAACCCACTTAAAAGCGATTATCCCAATTGACGGGGAGTAGCGTGTTTTCCAGAGCTAGCCGCATTCCGATAAACGTCAGAATCGAATTATATCTGAGATCTTTTAAAATTTTTTGAGTAGCTCTTTCATGGGAATCGTAAGGTCTCGGAATTAAGTAAAATTTTCTAATTTGGGTCGCTCCTCGGCAGGAAATATCAACCCATCCGACTATATTTCGGACATGAAATAAAGGCTCCTCGTATAAAAAACCATAAGCCGTTCATAGGGGGCTTAGTATTGGGAAAACATCAAGACACAAAACCACAAATTGGAGGAGGAGTTCGGTCGAAAATTCGCTTCTGCGGTTACAAAGCGCCAATTAGTGGACTGAAATCTGAACTTTCGGCGTTGAAATGTATTCTTCGTACCAATAGTTCTTGATATGATTTTCTCTATACCCTCCAGTAGCTGACTCACTATGATTCTTTACGATTCAACAAATTTAAATTATGGGTCAACATTTTTTCGCATCTTTTTATTTAATATTAAAAATAAAAGGGAATGAGG
The DNA here is from genome assembly GCA_037013455.1 of Ceratitis rosa. Lineage (NCBI taxonomy): Eukaryota > Metazoa > Arthropoda > Insecta > Diptera > Tephritidae > Ceratitis > Ceratitis rosa. Next base: position 2,117,591 of record JAWMAG010000006.1, read on the forward strand.
GGTTTTAAAAAATCTGAAATCTAGACTGAAAACATCTAAAATCCAAAAAATTAGAAGGGACGATAGAAAATTATGTTATACTATATATAATAATAAAAAATAAATTTTAAAAAAATAAATATTATATTAAAAAAGAATTGCAATAAAAGTTTTTGCATGTAAATTTAAGATATAAATGTTTTTCTTCTTTTTTTCAAACATAAGCCAATTCTCGGTTGTAATAAAATATTAAAAAAGTTAGAATTTTCTAAAATTATACAAATAGTCCGAATAAAACTCAAGTAGAAGTCAAATTAAGTCAATAAATATGTATATGCAGTTATTTTATGTAAAAATACGATTGGAAAAGTGATTTAAAAAAATGTATACAAGCAAATTTTAAACAAAACATGATACCTATTAGAAAAGGTTTAGAAAATTCATTAAAAAGAAATTTAAAAAATAATAATTTTCCTTAAGTGGAAAGCTTAAAAAATATTATTGAAAAAATTTAAAAATTTCAAATTCTACTAACATACATACATACATATCTAGTAAAAATAATGTAATTGTAGAAAAAACGTAAAATGATATTAGCACATGAAATGTTAGAAATCAAAAAAAAAGAAACAAAAAAACTTTAAAATATCTAAAATTAAAAGAAATATTTAATGAAAGATATGCTTCAGTATATAACTAAATTAAGACAATTTAAAAAATTATATTGTATATAATGCAGTGAAAAAAAATTATCTAAAGCTTTGGGAAAACTTTGTTAGAAACATCGTTTACCATAATTATTGGAAATTATAGCAAAAAATTTTAATACACAAAAACTTAACACAATACATCTCTTTGGTTAATATGTACACCCCAGAAATATTCAAAGAAAGTTTTTATAATGAATTGAAATTCATCTATATATATAACTTCGAATTTAATATAAAATTTTATGGAAAATATTTCAGTAAAACCTAAACAGCTTCAGTTCCAAACATATTTTTAGACTATAAAGAAAAGTTATCTCACTCATAATTCTAACAACAAAATCCATTTATTATTTTCATCCATTTTTTTTTTTATTCATATCGAGAAATTTACCTTAGAGGATAAACTGGATAAACTAAACAAATTCACTTGAATGCGTTCGTCAATCACTCACCTCAGCCTTATCCTTCTCCTTGCGCGCCACCTCCTCCGCCTTGCGACGTCGCCACATACGCATACTCTCCTCGGCATTCTTGCGCTCCACCAAACGCTTTTTATCGTCGCACCACAACAACGGATGCTCGTAATGATCGCGGCAAAATTCATCGCTGGTTGTCATTTTGTCCCACCTGCAACCTCACAACACTTCAACACTTGTACAAGCGTGCACACACACACACAACACACACGCTCACGGCCAGCAGCACTTTACACTAAATGCACGACGCAGCTGTTGCAGCACTTGAATCTATGACACTTCCACACTAGAAAGGATTATTGCACATTAAATGCAGCGGAAACCATTTCGAGGCAACTTTGACGATATGTATGTCACGTTGCGAGATGCCAGATGCGAGATGCGAGATGCGTGGATTTGTAATGAACGGAGCCGAGTGAAGGGGAACGGTTAGATATATGGCTGGTGAGGCTTAGAGAGCGCAGAACGTTCGCTCCTCTGCAGGAAACAAATAAATCTGCCGGAAATGAATGCTTTGCTCAAGTGTTGCCAAACAACAACTGACGCGTCACTGGCGAAACTTTGCGCCGCCAACCAGACAAACGAGGAAATTTCAATGGAAAAACTCATGGAAGTTAGGAGTCAGAAGTCAGAAGTCAGAAGCCAAACGTAAGCACCAACGGTGCCTGGTACGATGCCATTTATATTTGCGCTAACAAACACTCACACACTCACACACGCGCACAAGCACACAAACACACATGCATGCATACACACCTGCACACGGAGCGCCTGAAATCAATATCAACCCGTAGGCGCACCACCTATTTACGGCACTTAGGTGCTGACGACGGAGTTTTCGTGCGCTCGCTGGTTGTCTTGGAGCTGAAAGCAGCGACGACGGAAGCGAAACGTTTTGGCGTTTTAACACTTCACTGCTTCGGTGCTTCGGCGCTTCGGTGCTGCTGCAGGTGCAGCTCTCGTATGACAACAACTACACGTGTGGCCCTGCGGCTTGGCGGCTACACTTATTTATAGTCGCGTTTTGGGCGCAAATTGGCATATATTCGAGGCAGGCGCGCCAACACACACGCACAAGTGTGTACACAAGTGTTGTATATTGTTGTTGTTTGCTAAAGTTTCTACTTCCGCGCGCGTAAGCTTGGCAAGTGTCCTTGAGGGCTCTTCCTTTTCGCCTTTTGCCTTCCGCAGTCTTTTTGATATTTTGTTTTGTTACGATACACATTTTTGTTTACCAATTTTCCTGCACACTTCGTCCGTCTGTTAGTCGAAATGATTGTACGTGTGTGGAGGTGTGTTTGTTTGTTTGCACTGCAAAATGGCTGCACTAAAAGGCTCTGGGTTATCGGGCCAGATAAATATTTTCCCATTCGTTGTTGCACATGCTCATGTACTTAAGTAACGGTTTTATTGTTTACACTTTCGAAAGTAAAATTTGAAACTGCTTATTTAGTCTCTAAGAGAGGGGGAGAAATTGCGCTTTCCCACATCGCCATATGGAACCCTCATGCACTTACTTTAAAACAAACAAAAAATATACGTTGCAGATATTAAAGTTTGCTAAAGGCTGCCTTGTTATTCCGCTAAAAGCGTGTTCCTCTGAGCTATTTTTCACTCTAAGAATAATTTAGCTGATCTGCTGTTTAAGCGTGGTGGCGAGGAACGGATAAACTCCTGTGCTTAATGTAGTCAAATAAAAACCGACGGGGATTCTTTTGAGACTATTATCTCCATATCATTGACATTTCTTAACGCGGTGTGGCCAAATATGATCGACAGCCTTTCAGATGAACGAAAGCACACCAGCTTTGAAAACGTTTATATGTACTTCCTGCTGGAGATATCAGTGGAAGACACTATCACTGCAAGGATTAATGAGAAGATCCATTCAGTCTAAAACCTCTTTAGGTAGGGAACTTTTCGGTGATGTCCCTCCCAGTTCTTATAGCACTTCTAACATGCTCCAATTTCAGTTTACACTGTCGTATCAGTTCTTTGTGTATACTAATATCACAAATGGTAAAGTATGATCTTCTCCTTTTGGTAGGGCAAAAAGGTGGTGTAGGTCGATACGCTTCTTACGGGTTCAGAATTGGGAGCATTACAAATACTTGGTCAATTTAGGATTTACAAGGCCTGAAGACATTACGATAAAATACAATTAGTTCATTGACAGTGAGTGTCATCACTGACATATTGGCTGCGATATTGAAGAAACCCATCCCACTGCAATTGGCACAGACTTTGGGCTCACCTTCTCGATGGGTTGAGCCGAGCACACTATGATTCCAAACTCTGCGTTTTCTCCTTCTTCAAGCTGGTAATCGATATGCGAACTTCCTCATGGTTCGATAATGAAGCGCGTATCCGTATCGTTACTGAGAGGTGACTAGAAACAAACAGCTCTGGTGTTATGTTTACACACAAATTAAGCGATCAAACAACGATAACCAGAAGACCTCTTTCGTTCCTACACAATTACGACCGAACAATCTTCTGAAAGTCGTCCCATCTTTTCACTGAATGTTTCAGCCAGCTTTTCCAAATATTCGCATTTTCGCATTTTGGCTTTGTTAACTCTGTATATATCTCTCCTATACAGCCCACTATCATCAATTTCGTGACTGCGAGATGGTTTTCCATTTCCTATGTTCTGCAAAGGTACATATACGTATCTACCATATCCATGCTATCCTTCCATCGACTTTATCGAACAAAAATCGATGCTTATCCAGCACCATTCTCCCTGGCGCTACAATTCCCACATCAAATTTTAATTGAATGATGGACGCTTCCTAGGTTTATGTAAGCTCCCTAGTCCGTGGTTATATCAGACCAGCCAGCTAAAGGTATGACTTAAAGTGACAGCCTTTGGCCGCATAAACTCCGAGTCAACACCGGTAGGCAGAACCGACTGTCTGGAGACTCATATGTATCCTCATTACCGGCCGGGTTGAAGAGGTGTACTATGAACTATCTGAGTTGTAGACAGTCATCAATAGAATTTCGAGGTCAAACTTCTAAGCTCCATAAAATTAAGCAAGAGGTTCTGCACGGTGATGTCATCCTCCCGCTTTTGTTTTATTTTTACTTTTCGAAACTCCTTTCACCACCAGTGGGCATTTCTTCGATCTCACATGCCGATGACTTCTCGACTTTAGCGTCTGACGAAAATATATTCATAATATTTGGACGAAGCAATTGCTATTAAAGTACACAGCCGCAACAAAATCCTCGATTCGCTGGCCGTCAACATGTGAGTGAAAGCCAAAGAAACGGAAGGCTGGTCATTAATTACGTTGCTCTGATCTGGAAGTCGAGGGCCATCGTGAGATTGTCAAACCCTTCATAAACTCTCTGACTATGAATGACGTACTCGGAATCCAACCTTCATCTACTGCAGACCAAGAGATGGAGCTGCCACAGAGACACGAGTAATACTCGTATAGTAAAGTACTGGGTATTGCAGTCGATTTAACTCCTAAATGTCCAGACTGCGAACTCGTCGAATTAACCAGTTTCCTGGACCACGCATTAGATCACCTCCATAACTCCTAAGAGGGATTTGGCAGCCGCTACAATCATAACAACAACAACATACTCACACTTACTATGCTTACTATCTGCCTGTGGTAAAAAGACCAGTTGTGAATCAAAGGGGAGAGTACAAGGAGTCGAAGAATGTGTTTGAGTAATGACGTTTTTTCTTTATAGCTGTAAGTATATCTGTATGTATGTCGGTGTGTGTTTAAATGGCAAAAAAAAACTTGACGCTTGAGCCGGACAGCAGCTGGCATTTATTCCAGTAAATATTTTTTATATACAATATATGTATTTAGTCCTTTCAACAGGGAGGCAAAATGAGGTATCAGAGAACATGAATATAGTAAAACGCATTGTTTTTGTTTTTTCTTACTGTAATTCCAACAAAGAATGGCATGAGCTGTTTGCATTCAAAGCACAAGTCGTTAATAGTTGGTATGTAAATATATATGTACGAGTATGCAACATATCTGTGTTTGTATGCACACAGTTGTGCGCCTGGACAGTGCAGAAGACAAACAAAGAGTAAATGCAGCTGGCATTTTGCATAAAAAGTGATAGAGATGTAAAGAATTTCCAATCGATTTCGATTGCCTCAAGACCGAAACTCTTCGCCAAACTCAGTTCCTTGGATTACACTTTAGACAATGTAAGCACCGCAAAAACCCTGGTAACTAACACCAGAGATTTCTATGGACGGCATCCTGATCCTGACCAGATATCTAAAGAATCACCTATCACTTGCTGGAATCTGTGTAGTGTACTTTGACCTCGGTGTCTACGCCTCTGAAACGAACTTCGTTTCATCTTCGTCTTTAATTTCGTTAAGCTTTTCTTCTCTACTCAGTCAACAGCAGCAGCAAGTGCAGTGCCAACCAATCGCTTTTAATGCGGATTGTGAGCATACAATGACAGTGCAGCAGTGTTGTTGGTAAATCATTAGTCGTTTTTGTTGTGAACTCAAAAGCAACGCCGGAGGCGGCTCAACAGCGGTCGCTGAGTATGAGATTTATATAGAAGCAAACACAGTTGCCATTGTATTGTCTATGAGGTGAGGTGCTGATGTATGAGTGTATGTATGTATGTATGTATATATGATTGTATGTATTTATGGATGTATGTATATGTGTGTGTTAAGTATGTATATGTGCATTTGAAAGTATGGCGTTAAAATCCTTTACTCTGTAAGCGCAACTCTCTGGTCGACGACGCGTTTCTCTGCAGCATTCTGCGCCAACAAAAACCCTAACGGACAACAAAAAAACAGCTCAAAGTGGAAAGCGTGTGCTGAAATGTCGGAAATGTTGGCCAACGCCAAACCTCACAAGCGTGCCTCCAACCGCTTCCTTCTCTTCCCTGCAACAGCGCTATATCGCCCTCGGCCTCTTACAATCCACTCCAAGGCAGGAAGTTGTAGGTACATACAAAACATACATATATAGACAGTTATTGACTCATGAGCATTGATGGATGAGCAAAACGCGCCGGAAGTGCTGCTTACTGTCAGCTAGAGCTACTTAATGTGAGCTTTGAGTACTTGAGGGGATGTGTGAATGTATGTATGTGTGGCCATGTGTACGTTTCTAACTGTAAATATCAACAAGTACTATTCATTTTACAGCTAACTGAAAACAAGTTTGTAGGTATGTGAGCGTGTAACTGGCCAATAGCACTTAAACAACTGGCAATTGCGTGATTCAATTAAAGGCATTGGAGTATATACAAATACAAATGTAACGGTTATATAAATAAAACATACGGTAGTGGAAGAAAACGAGGAATGAGGGCATGAATGAAACAGGAAAAATAGGTATAATGAATAATTGAAGTAATGTTGTTGAGCGCTCCAGAAAGTTCAAAGGAATTGTTTTGAGAGGATTCGACGGCGGTGGTCTGCTGGGCTCCCAAGTAGTTAATGCGTTTCTTAGTATCGAAATAATGAAACTAACGTTATTAGTTTTCAACCAACTCTTTAGTTTTTCGCATTACATGAAGTTACACAGCGAACATTGTGATTATTCCTAAAAGGGAAGTTTTTACCCGCCTATAAAAGCACCTTTGGTGAACAGACGCTGCAGCTATGCACTTGGAATTACCGGTTCCTTAATTGAGAAGCTGTCACTGCCTTGTAGGAGCATATTTGTTCATTTCCTTTTACTTGAGTATGACAATCCTCACTCCTTCAAATCGAGCTTATTGAAAACTGATCATTAGATCGAATGAATAGATCGTTTTATCTGGCAAAGAAGGTTTCAACTGGCTGGTCCAGTACAGATCAAAGATGGATAACGGAGTGGGCGCTGGAATATATTGCATGCAGCTAGATCTCAGGCAATACTTCGAGCTTCGAGAATAATGTAGTACCATCCAGGCGGAAGTTTTCGTGATTACAACAGGTGCTGTGGTAGCTAACAATACAAGAAACCATACAAAACATTTCATTATACGTTTATAGCCAAGCGATAATTAAGGCAATAACCTCACATTTATTGCGTCTGGAATTTCTAAAAGCGACTGCAGACTAAATGGGCTTTCCGGGAAACGAAATAGTTGATTGGCCATCGAATCAGTACAAAAAATATGCAAGTCACTGGAAACGCTGCACAATAAATTTTTCAAAATGCTGACAGGCCCCAATCTGAGCTGAATAGTAATAACGATGACACATGCAGGAAGTACAAGGAAGAAGACGTGTATGAGGCGCTGAAACACCTTTTTTATGTGTTTATTATCCAGTCAGGGTGCACAATTTTGACTTCGTCGATGTTGTTCCGCTAATTTGGATGTACAAGATTCTCCGGGGTGTGGAAGGCAAATTATCTAAAATTTCCATAAAACAATGGAAAGCCTCGAGTATAACCGTCATACGAGCACTGTTTTGTTTGCCCTGGAGTTAAACTTTGAACAAAAAAACAATCTGGTATCACTTGAAAAACGCTAGATACACAAAGAAGGGTGTCGCATGAGTTAAGGGAGTAGTCTCCTTTAGAACCTGAAAAAAGGGGTTTTTTCCGCAATTTTTTTGAAAGGGAAGGAAATTGTTGCGGTAAACTAAACTTTCAGGCAATAATGTACTATATTTCAGCTTTAAAAAAACAATTTTTAGTATCAATAAATATTGAAATTTTCTGGTGTTGTAATGAGTTTTCTGAAGCGGCTGCAATCTGAACTCGTGAAACGGTGCCGATGATGGAGGTCGGGCAATTCAACTGAAACAGTCGAACTAAATTTCCTTTAATTTTTATGTGATAAGTTGCAAATTTCCAAATTTTTTCAAAGTTGCACTTCAAGTTGCAAAAAAATAGTTTTGTACAACTTGTTTAGTTCAAACAGAATATAATTTAATACTGAAGCTAGATCACTCTGATTTTTTTCGATCGGACATATATTCTCTTTGCTATCACCGCCACCGTTTTCTAAAAATTATTAAAATGAAAACGACTCTGGCTTCTAAAATATGTCGATTTGGTCACTGAAATTTTGAAGACTATTCTTGAATAGTTTTAGAAGAGATTTAAGAAGCCTCTAAAGCAGACTACTGCCTCAACAAAAATAAACCTCATGCACCGAATTTCCATCTGCGACGGGTGATGAAAAGTGGACCACTTACAGCAACGACAAATGACAAATTCAAAAGGTGATGATCGAGAGTCACTTAGCCGGTACAAAAGATCTGCAAGCCAGTATCGCCGACCAGAAAGGTTCTGTTGGGTGTTTGGTGGGATTGCCAAGGAATCGCTCGCTATGAGCAGCTCCTCTATTACCAAACTCTCAAGGAAGTAATCCTCCAGAAGGATTTTCTTTTTTGTAGCGGAATCTGGCAAGCTATAAACAATTTACAAAAGTACTCAAATTACATTAAGTACACATATGTATATTAATTAATTTTTAATCAAGTAAGTACAATTCACTTTGGTTTTGTAAACATTTTATTATTTTTATTTAATCATCATAACAATTCGTACATTTTTCTGTGATTTATTTGTAAAAAACAATTATTTGCATTTTTTTCTGCATTTTTATTATTTTTTGTTTTTTATGGATACATACATACATTTATGTGTCAACGCTTGTAAAATACGTTTCTTATTTTAATATACTTAACTATCTGCTTTTGTAAAGATTGTTTTTAGAAGATTAGAAGTTTTCTCGTAGCTTTACGATAATTTCTTTTAATTTAAAATTTTGTAAAATTTTAGAAATTTCCAAAATGTGAAAACAACGCAATAAATTGACTATAGATGCGATATATGTATATATATATATAGAAATGTTCATTAAATTGGGACGTTACTTTTTTACTTAAATAAATTTCGCAACAATTTTATTGAAAACAAATGAAGCTCAAATATTTTTTCTTTAAAATAAATGTAAAATATAAGTATACAGATTGACTAAGCTGTGTACCAGCATTTACAAACACTTAACTAGGCGGTAGCACGCAAACTAATAAGAAAGAGAAAATCTTTTACGTAAAAAGTTGCACTAAATTTTATTTTACAAGTTTAGAACCAAATGACTTTACTTAAAAAAAAAAATGATTTTAAGTTCAAAAACAAGCATTTTGTATGCCAAAAAATTTTGTTAACGTTTTTGAAAAAAATTATATTCAAAATAAAAATCTTGGCATTATTTACTATATACGTGTACATACATACATATAAGTATATATATTTTTATATTATACATATAAAAATGTATAAAATTTTCTTTTTCAATATCTTTAGTAAGGTTTCTTAGTACTTTCAGAACACTTTCGTCATATACTCTTCTTTAAACACATACATATTTATATTATTAAGTTAAGCACTGTAAGTTGTTTAAGTTTGTACAATTGTTTTGCACATACATATGTACAGTTATTACTTTTTTAATCGTTTACTTATTTAGTTTTAGTTTAGTTGTTTAAACTAAATTAAATTTCAACCAAACTTTCGCAGTTTATGCGGTTGTTTGCTTGTTTTAAGTGTGTTGGTATTTTTCCTGTTGCGTATTTTATTTTACGCGCAAGTGTATATTAAAATAACTGTATATACTTAGTTCCATGCAAAAAGACATGTTATTTTTTCATTAACTTATTTCCTGCGTATATGTTTTGTTTATTATGATATACATACATATATATATATATATTAAATCCTTTTTATATTACCATAAATTATTTACAATGTCAACAAGACTTACATACTAATGCATAACATTATTGAAATAATATTTCCGTTTTTTTTTTTTGCTATAACATATTTTATGCTTTGCAAATTCGCTTTGACAGTTTTTTTTTACAAATTTTTAGAAACAAAAAAGCTGAAGAAATATTTTTTATTTTTTGTTGTTGTTTGCATTATAAACAATTCTTTGTTTATTATATTTTATTTTTATTTTTTTGTACATAATTTACAAAAATCTATTTTTTCTTGATTTTTACAATATTTATTTATGTTACTTCTTTCCGTTTTTTTTCACTAAACATACATATACGAGTATATATTTTTTGTAATTATTGTTTGTATATTTTTTGCGTTTCCTTTTTTTTGCATATAAAATCTATTCATAATTTATTTTGGACTTTTTTCGTATTATAATTATATTTTTTGTTTATTTATTTAAATACAAAATTACATATTATAAGTATGTATTTATGTATTGTATATATGTAAGTGCAAAAGTATTTGTTCAAATTATTCATAACAATTTCTTTTTAATGTATTTTGATTTTGTGTGTTTTATTATAATTTTGTTTTGTTTGTATAATTTATGTATCTTTGTTGCACTATTTTGTGTTTGTTTGTTTGTTTGTTGGTTTTTCTGTTTGCACCAGACTGCCCCTGCACCCATACTTAACTATTTGTTATTATTTCAAACGATTAATGACTAAATCCGCCACCACCTGCAGACCCTTCTGATATGGCGACTCGGTCAGCTCCTGCGCCAATCGTATCGCTTCGATGCAGTGCTTCTTGGCCAAGAAGCGCGTCTGTTCGAGTCCGTGCGATTTGTGGACTAGTTCGAAGGCACGTTCAACATCGCCGGGTTCGCTGAAGCGGCGCATTATCATCGGATTGAGTTCAGGGTACTGGAAAATAAAGAGAAAAAATTTGTTTTTGAGTGACATGAGCATAAGTGAATAGCTTTGTCTTATTTATAGAGTATACTGTATAGTGATGCGCCTAATTCTAGGCCACATTTTTTATTTTTCATAACTGCGTAACGGAGACAGCTGAAATTCGGACTACAGAGTAGTTTGTATCAAAAATATTTGAAAACATATTTTTTTTTTTACAATTCTAACCACATAAATAGGTATTGCCAAAGGGCTTACTTAGTAAATATAAGTTTTAAAGATTCAGTTGGGGAACAATGCCGAATTAATATCGAAAATTATCTACTTTTATACTCATAAAAACTGTTATTTGGACGCAAATACATATTTGTGTAAACAATGAATTTCCGGGGTTATTAATTTTGCGGCCTCGGAAATGAACGTAAATAAAATGCATTTAAATAAATTTTTTTATGAAATTTTTTTTTACTAAGAAGTTTTTTTTATCATTCAAATGACCGCGTGCGAATTTTTAAAAATTTGATCCGTTTGCGGTAATTTTCGACGACTTTTTGCAAATATTTAAATATTAAAGGTTTATCCGCATAAACAATGACAAACAACAGTCCAGCGGTGTCAGATCACACGAGTTTGCTGGCCAATCGACATCGCCAAGACGAGAGCTTACGCGACGGGGAACCTCCTTCCGGAATAAAGTCATATTAGCTCGTGTTTTATGCCATGTGGCAACATCTTGTCGACTACACTTTCACTTACAATAGCAATATTTAAGATGGAACGAGCAAAACGATGATTAATAGGCCTTATTAACCAATTCAGTCTTTTTTAGTATTTTAAAAATTTTTTGTATGAGTAGTTTGATGATTATGTTCAACATAATCTGCTCTCAAAGCACGAAACGTGGCCTCATATGAATCACCATTCTTGCAGCAGGTTTTAACAATTTTAACGGGTTGTGCAATTGTAAGCGATCCAGTTTCGCAAATGCCTGATAATTAACTAAAACAAAACATGTTTGGTTTGACAGTTGAATTTGACAGATGTCAAAATACGTAACCCCATATAATATCACTTAGTTTTAAAATTTGTATTTTTTATTATTTTGATGAGTATCAACCCTCATAATATTTTATTTATCATATTTTTTTTAAATAAATTAAATTACATATTTATGCAGGTGACGGTCATTTTGTAATAAATTGTTTATTCGGAACTTAGTATGGGTTTTCTATGAATTGGCAAACTTTAAAATCGAAACGCCTAAAAGTAGGCAATTTTATTATCAGCTAAAAAGAGAAATCACGACGAAATATTTGTACTTCAATAAATAAGTACCTCTACGTCCCACACTTGTCAAAACAATCATAATTGTTTCAATTACTAATCCCCAAATGCTAATCCACCAAGCTATCAATCCAAGCACTTTCCTTACAAATTGAACTAATTCACTTCAATTGAGTGGCATTACAAATATTGCCGTTACAACAAATGTCAAAACAAGCGACGCATAGTTGTCATAGCCGTCAGCAGGTGACTATTACACACATTGGCACACATATATGCATATAATATACAATTCTCCTGACGCATAACATCACTTGCTGTTACGCCAGGCACTAAATTTGCATCACCTATCACTCTATACCCGCTCTTCTTTACTCCTCATCACTCTCGCACCTGCAAACGCAGCTTTAAATTTGCGTCACGTCCCTACCAATAGTTGCGCATATCAATTTTCGAAAAACTATACAATTTTGATTGCGTTGCGTTGGCAAATAAAGAGTAAAGTAGTAGTACAGTAGGAAAAGGAGGAGGGGATGGGTGATGCGCGGCAGGTGATAGGGTGTTGATGTTGCTATTGGCAGGTGGAATAGTAGTAAATTCCATAATATGTGAATATGTGTACTATACTACTAAATAAAGTAGCTTTATAATGATACACCGTGCCATGCGCTGCCAATTGTTATTATCTATATATGTATGTAAATAGGTAGGACTTCTTGCATAGCATCGATATTTTTTTTTTAATTTTGACTTAATTTTTTTATTTAAATCTATTTGAGTTATTGCTACTTTAAATTTTCACCATCAATTTCAACTTGAATTGCATTTAAAGTGGGAAATACCGTAATCCTACGTAGGAACAGCTTGAGGTTAAGCCAATATGATGGACATTGATATGTTAAGTTAACAGCTAAATATTATTAACAGAGATCTGCTTACAGTTAGTTTGGGGTTTACAGAAGAATTTCAGGCTACATTATGCGTACAAAATAAAGTAACTATGAGTAAATGTTTCAAAAAAAGTAAAAAAAAAAATCTTATTTATTTTTAATTAGTCTTCTATCAATTCAGAAAATTTTACATCTCATCTTATTTTTATAATTAATTTGATTGTTAAAATTTTCCTTAACTCAAATTACGTTCCCCTCAATAAAAATTTTATATTGGCAGCTGTCAACATCTTAGGGAAACTTCATTTCGAAACGGAATGTGTAGCTGGAATCATGAAAAGTTTACTTATCGAATTTCACTTAATTCATTCCACTACGTTTCTGAAACGTTCGTTAATATAAGAATTCGAATTTGAAACGGTTCAAGCTAAGTGTTTGCAGGCGTTTTTATGTGTACAAAGTAAACTAAAATACACTTAAAATATATGTATATATATATAAGCGTATATATATGTGCATATATGCATATATCCATATATAAAGCTCATTTGTCAGGCTCATATGTAATAATGCGAAAAAGAATATGAAAAAATTCCCGTTTGAAGGTCAAGCCTGCACCATACCTGCTACATCTTAAAATAATACAGACTTCAAACTAAATATCATAAATCTTGGCAAATACACAACAAAGAGTGTGTCTGACACATCGGAATATACAAACTGGGAGCCACTTAAGTGTAATAAAATACAAAATTCAACAATCAATATGCAACTAACAAGCCGAGACCGAGAACATAAGGAACTACCATACATGTTTATACATACTCGTACCTATATATGTAAGATAGCAATGGAGAGCATGAACGATGCATTGATGTTAAAGTGCATAATTAAGTGTTTATGTAGAGATTTATTTGACTAGAAGTAATGCTTAATATTTAATTTATATGACGCTTATGTGTGTACATATGCTTAGGCATTGTGTGGCGGCTTATAGCGTCAAAAGCATGATGAATGTGAACTATTGAGGGATTGCGTTAAGTGCTAAATGTAATGTTGCTATGAGTTTGAGTCTATTATAGTTGTCGCGAAATAAGGAAGCGCATTTATAGTACAATATTGATATTGAGAAATGCAATCAAACGTGGCTTCAATAGCTTTTAATGCGATTTTTTATGCAAATCAAATAACTCAAGTGGCATGCGCTTGTCATAAAACCATACAATGAATTGTATTAATTTAAAAAATATGAAAAACATTTTACAAAATATTCTGTTGTACTAAACGCTGATATGTATAACAATTTAAATATAATAAACCGATGAATATCATACTAATATAGTTTTTAATACATTTTGGGTTAATTTATATATTTCATTTATATTTTCAAATTGTTTATAAGTAAAAAAAAAAAAACCCTCACCTTTTCACATGCAAAGAGCACTGGTGCTGTGGCGAGGCCCAATTTTAGATCGGCGGCCGTTGGTTTACCCATTGTTTCGGCTGTTGAGACAAAGTCCAACATATCATCGACCAGTTGAAACGCTAAACCTACATTGCGTCCATATTGGAATGCCAATTCGGCGATGTTTTCATCAGCTTCAGCGATAACTGCCGTCTGTGGGTTATGCAAAAAAAAAAAATTAAAATTAAAAAAAAATACAGTAAGATACATATGTACTTAAATTTAAATAAAATTACAAAAATTCAAATTAAATGAAAATAAAAAAACCAAAATTTAAATCAAATTAATTAAAAAAAATTAATTAATAAAAAAATTAATTAATTAATTTAAAAAATAAAAATAAAAATAAAAATAAAACTTAAAAACTTATAACAAAATTGAAAAGTGGTATGAAATGCGGTGGTGGTGGTGGGTCTTAAAGAATTTCGGAAAAACTAGTCACATTTAGTTCCTTTAATTAGGATTAAAAAAGACAAAAAATCTTTGCATTGGAAATATACTA